>OZ025297.1:37822685-37837685 GCA_964019185.1 Maratus speculifer
TGATATTTCATATTTTATTATTAATATATGCTGTGCTACTTGATTTCGTTAAAAACAACTCTGTAGTAAAGTACGTTAGTATAAGATAAGAAAGTAATGTACATTCAGCACTGTATTTCTAAGAAAGGATTTCATAATCTATGCTGTATGTATCATTTCTCATTCTAGTTAACTATGTTTATTCTTTACACATGATGATACATATACTGCAGATGGATAATGATCAGGAATACAATATTCAGAATGTGCTGGAAAGTATTTCATAATCTATGCTGCGTGCATGATTCTTGTTAATTATGTTTCAACCTTTGTATAGGTTGGTAATATTGCAGATTGATTAAGACTATATCCGTTACAATATTCAGAATATGCTGGAAAGTGTTTCATAATCTATGTTGCACACAGGTTTTTCTTTCTTGTTAATTATGATTTGTTCTTTATATAGAGTGGTAAAATTACTGCAAATGGATTAAAATGATAGGCTTACAATAATGAAAATGTGTTGGAAAGTGTTTCATAATCTATACTGTATGTGTAACTTTTCATTCTTGTTAGTTTATTTATGTTTTGCTGTTTGCACAAAACATATATAAACTAACAGGGGGGGGGGGGGAGAGAGATTTGGATGCGAAGATTACTGTACAAAGATGAAACTGATAGGTTTAAAGCATTCAGAATAAAATGGAAAGTACATAAACATGTTTAATGGAAAATTTTTTACTCTCGTTAATTATGCTTTGTTTTTTTGCACAGAATGGTAAAATTATTGTACATGAATGACAATAAGTTTACAATATTCAGAATGAGTCAGAAAATGCATCATAATCGATGCAGTATGCATGACTCTTCGTTCCTGTTAGTTACGTTTTGTGGGGTCATCAAGGCTTCTTGTTAGTTATGTAAGGGGGGGGGGGGAGAGTTTGTATCGGGTTTAAGATTTTATTAAAATTTCCATGCTCTAGTCTGTACCTATTTACATAATTTTTTTTTCTAAAAATCTTGATTTGGTTTTTTTTTTTTTTTTTTTTTTTTTTTTTTTTTTTTTTTCGGGTTTGAATCTTGATTCAGTTTGACTTGAATTGGAATTTTCAGGTTCTTGCCGAGTTGCATTTCAAGTACTAGTTTTCAATTCTGGTCAGTGGATGGGGACGGAAATTATTTTGTCTTTCTTGAACAGATTTTTATTTCCTAATTTTTTTATTTTACTTTTTTTTTGGGGGGGGGGGGAGGGATTGGATTGAGTTTCAGGTTATTCGGATCGGGTTTGAGATAGACTTCTATTGGAATTTCCATGATCTGGTCAATACATATCGACATAAATTGTTCCTTTTTTTTCTAAAATCTTGATTTGATTAAATTTTTTTTTTTTTTTGGGGGGGGGGATTGAATCTGGTTTCAGATTGACTTCAAATGGAATTTTCAGGTTCTTGTTGAGTTGCATTTCAAGTATATTATTTTGTCGCAGATAAATTGGGTTACAATTGGATTTTTTTTTTTTTTTTGGGGGGGGGGGTAGTGTTTGAACTGGGTTTAGGATAGATTTCAATTGAAATTCTTGTCGGTGTATGTGGACAGAAATTATTTGGTCTTTCTTGGACAGACTTGTGTTTCCATTGTTTTTTCCTTTACGGGTTTGGATTAGGTTTCATGTTAACTTTCAGACTCTTGTCAATGTGTATCGGCAGAAATAATTTTCTCTTTTTCGGATTAGGTTAAGGTTCGATGGAAATTTTTTTCAGGTTTCAATCAGGTTCAATTCAAATGGAATTTTCAAGTTCTGGTCAGGTTGCGTTTAATGGAAAATATTTTGTCCTGTATAGATACTGGGCTCCGGTTATATGGAATTTCCTTTTTCAGGTTCAGATTAGGTTTAAGATAGACTAATTGTAATTTCCAGATTTCTGATCACGCATATCTATGGAAATTAAGTTTTCTTTCCCAAATCGAGATATGGTCGGATAATTTTTTATTTTTTTGGGGGGGGGGGGTTGAATCTGGTTTCGGTTTGACTTCAAATGTAATTTTCAGGTTCTTGTTCAGTCGCATTTCAATGTATTTTATTTTGCAGCAGATAGATTGAGTTACTCTTGGAGGGATTTTTTTCTTTCTGGTTTTGGATTGTATAGGATAGATTTCAATAGGAATTTTTTGATTCTGGTCAGTGTATGTCAATGGAAATTATTTTGTCTTTCTTGGACAAATTTATCTTTCCATTAAATTTTTGTTGGTTTAGAATGGGTTTCAGGAAAACTTGTAGGTTCTTGTTGGCACACTTGTATAAAACCAAAAACTTTCTGCAAATTAATTTAATGTTGGGTGTAATTCGCATTTTTTGCGCAATTCATGGTCATCATTCGTGTTTTTTATGCGATTTATGAATGTAATTTGCATTTTTAAGCAATTTATGGACATAATTCGCAATTTTTATGCGATTAATGAATGTAATTTACATTTTACATGATTTATGGACGTAATTTGCTATTTTTATGCAATTCATAGACATAATTTGCGTTTTTTCAGCTTTCTGTTTATGAAATTTGTGTTTTTTTAATCGATTTATTGACGTTATTTATGTTTTTATAGGATTTATGAATGTAATTTGCTTTTTTTACCAATTCTTGGACGTAATTTGCATTTTTTGTAATTTATGAACGTTATTAGTGTTTTTTTGCATGATTCATGGAAGTGATTTGCATTTTTTGAGTGATTTATGAATGTAATTCACGTTTTTATGCGTTTCATGGACGTAATTTGTGTTTTTTGAGCGATTCATGAATGTAATTTGCGTTTTTTATGCAATTCATGAATGCAAAACATTATTTGCTATTTTTATGCGATTTATAGACGTAATTTGCGTTTCAGCTTTCTGCTGCCAAAATTAGTGTTTTTTGAGCGATTTATGAACATAATTTCCGTTTTACTACACGATTCATAGACATAATTTGTGTTTCTCATACAATTTCTGAACGTAATTCTCACTTTTTAAAACAATTCATGGACGTAATTCACGTTTTGACGATTTGTGGACCCAATTTGCGTTTTCTATGCGATTCATGGACATAATTCACGATTTTTATGCGATTAATGAATGTAATTTACATTTTACATGATTCATAGATGTAATTTGCTATATTTATGCAATTCGTAGACATAATTTGCATTTTTTGAGCTTTCTGTCAACGAAATTTATGTTTTTGATCGATTTATTGATGTTATTTGTGTTTTTATAGGATTTATGAATGTAATTCGCTTTTTTTACCAATTGTTGGACTTAATTTGCATTTTTTGTAATTTATGAATGTCATTAGTATTTTTTTGCATGATTCATGGAAGTGATTTGCATTTTATGTGTGATTTATGAACGTAATTTGCGTTTCAGCTTTCTGCTGCCAAAATTCGTGTTTTTTGAGCGATTTATGAACATAATTCCCGATTTACTACACGATTCATAGACATAATTTGTGTTTTTCATACAATTTCTGAACGTAATTCTCACTTTTTTAAACAATTCATGGACGTAATTCCCGTTTTGAGCAATTTGTGGACCCAATTTACGTTTTTTATGCAATTCGCCTTTTTTGAGTGATTCATGGACATAATTCGAGATTTTTATGCGATTAATGAATGTAATTTACATTTTACATGATTTATAGACGTAATTTGCTATACTTATGCGATTCATAGACCTAATTTGCATCTTTTGAGCTTTCTATTTGTGTTTTTTGATCGATTTATTGACATTATTTGTGTTTTTATAGGATTTATGAATGTAATTCGCTTTTTTTTACCAATTCTGGGACGTAATTTGCATTTTTTGCAATTTATGAACATTATTCGTGTTTTTTGCACAATTCATGGAAGTGATTCGCATTTTTTGAGTGATTTATGAACGTAATTCACATTTTTACGCAATTCATGGATGTAATTTGCGTTTTTTGAGCGATGCATGAACGTAATTCACATTTTTTATGCAATTCGGTATTTTTATGCGTTTTATAGAGGTAATTTTCGTTTCAGATTTCTGCTGCCAAAATTCGTGTTTTTTGAGCAATTTATGAACATAATTCATGTTTTACTACATGATTCATAGACGTAATTTGCGTTTTTCATACAATTTATGAATATAATGCTTGCTTTTTTACATGATTCATGGACGTAATTCACATTTTAAACAATTTGTGGACGTAATTCCCATTTTTTATGCAATTTGCTTTTTTTTTAGCGATTCATGGATGTAGTTCACATTTTTTATGCGATTCATGCATTTAATTCACATTTTTTATGCGATTCATGCATTTAATTCACATTTTTTATGCGATTCATGCATGGAATTTGTATTTTTTATGCGATTCATGGATTTAATTAATGTTTTTATTGTGGTCTTTGGACGAAATTCACGTTTTTCACGTGGTATTTTGACGAAATGTTGGGTTTTTTTACATGATTCTTTGTTGAGATACTTTTTTTTTTTACGCAATTTGTCGAAATAAATAAATAAAAATTGTTTCTTCATAAAATTTTCTGCACATGGCGTGCGTCTATATTATACAACTCTGCTTGTCAGAATTTTTTTTTTTTTTTTTTTTTTTTTTTTTTTTTTTTTTTTTTCAGATTGAATTAAGGTTTGCTAACCCATAGACTAATTGGAATTTCCAGATTTCTGACCACGCGTATCTATGGAAATTAAGTTTTCTTTCCCAAATCGAGATATGGTTGGATTTTTTTTTTTTTTTTTTTTTTTTTGGGGGGGGGGGGGGGTTGAATCTGGTTTCGGTTTGATTTCAAATGTAATTTTCAGGTTCTTGTTCAGTTGCATTTCAATGTTTTTTTATTTTGCAGCAGATAGATTGAGTTACTCTTGGAGGGATTTTTTTCTTTCTGGTTTTGGAGTGTATAGGATAGATTTCAATAGGAATTTTTCGATTCTGGTCAATGTATGTCAATGGAAATTATTTTGTCTATCTTGGACAAATTTATCTTTCCATTAAATTTTTGTTGGTTTAGAATGGGTTTCAGGATAACTTGTAGGTTCTTGTTGGCAGACTTGTATAAAACCAAAAACTTTCCGCAAATTAATTTAATGTTGGGTGTAATTCGCATTTTTTGCGCAATTCATGGTCATCATTAGTGTTTTTTATGCGATTTATGAATGTAACTTGCATTTTTGAGCAATTTATGGACATAATTCGCAATTTTTATGTGATTAATGAATGTAATTTACATTTTACATGATTTATGGACGTAATTTGCTATTTTTATGCAATTCATAGACATAATTTATGTTTTTTCAGCTTTCTGTCGACGAAATTTGTGTTTTTTGATCAATTTATTGACGTTATTTGTGTTTTTATAGGATTTATGAATGTAATTCGCTTTTTTCACACAACTCTTGGACGTAACACTTTTACACAACTTTTTGCAATTTATGAATGTTATTCATGTTTTTTTGCACGATGCATGGAAGTGATTCACATTTTTTGAGTGATTTATGAACATAATTCACATTTTTATGCAATTCATGGATGTAATTTGTATTTTTTGAGCGATTCATAGATGTAATTCGCGTTTTTTATGCAAATCATGAATGCAAAATGCTATTCCCTATTTTTATGCGATTTATAGACGTGATTTGCATTTTAGCTTTCTGCTGCTAAAATTCGTATTTTTTTAGCGATTTATGAACATAATTCCCATTTTACTACACAAATAATAGACGTAATTTGCATTTTTCATACAATTTATGAACATAATTCTCACTTTTTTAGACAATTCATGGATGTAATTCACGTTTTGTGGATATAATTCACATTTTTTATGCAATTCGCTTTTTTTGAGCGATTCATGGACATATTTCATGATTTTTATGCGATTAATGAATGTAATTTACAATTTACATGATTTATGGACATAATTTGCATCTTTTGAGCTTTCTATCGATGAAATTTGCGTTTTTTGATCGATTTATTGACGTTATTTGTGTTTTTATTGGATTTATGAATGTAATTTGCTTTTTTTACCAATTCTTGGATGTAATTCGCATTTTTTGTAATTTATGAACGTTCTTAGTGTTTTTTTGCATGATTCATGGAAGTGATTAGCATTTTTTGAGTGATTTATGAATGTAATTCACGTTTTTATGCGTTTCATGGACGTAATTTGTGTTTTTTGAGTGATTCATGAATGCAAAACACTCTTCGCTATTTTTATGCGATTTATAGACGTAATTTGGGTTTCAGCTTTCTGCTGCCAAAATTCGTGTTTTTTGAGTGATTTATGAACACAATTCCCATTTTACTACACAATTCATAGGCATAATTTGTGTTTTTCATACAATTTCTGAACGTAATTCTCAGTTTTTTAAACAATTCATGGACGTAATTCACGTTTTGAGCGATTTGTGGACCCAATTCGCGTTTTTTATGAGATTCATGGACATAATTTGCGATTTTTATGCGATTAATGAATGTAATTTACATTTTACATGATTTATGGGTGTAATTTGCTATATTTATGCGATTTGTAGACATAATTTTCATTTAAGCTTTCTCTCGACGAAATTTGCGTTTTTTGATCGATTTATTGACGTTATTTGTGTTTTTATAGGATTTATGAATGTAATTCGCTTTTTTTACCAATTGCTGGACCTAATTCGCATTTTTTGTAATTTATGAATGTTATTAGTATTTTTTTGCACGATTCATGGAAGCGAGTTGCATTTTTTGAGTGATTTATGAATGTAATTTGCGTTTCAGCTTTCTGCTGCCAAAATTTGTGTTTTTTGAGCGATTTATGAACATAATTCCCGTTTTACTACACGATTCATAGACATAATTTGTGTTTTTCATACAATTTCTGAACGTAATTCTCACTTTTTTAAACAATTCATGGACGTAATTCACGTTTTGAGCGATTTGTGAACCCAATTCATGTTTTTTATGCAATTCACCTTTTTTGAGTGATTCATGGACATAATTCGAGATTTTTATGTGATTAATGAATGTAATTTACATTTTACATGATTTATGGACGAAATTTGCTATACTTATGCGATTCATAGATCTAATTTGCATCTTTTGAGCTTTCTATTTGTGTTTTTTGATCGATTTATTGACATTATTTGTGTTTTTATAGGATTTATGAATGTAATTCGCTTTTTTTAACCAATTCTTGGACGTAATTCGCATTTTTTGCAATTTCTGAACGTTATTCGTGTTTTTTTGCACAATTCATGGAAGTGATTCGCATTTTTTGAGTGATTTATGAATGTAATTCACGTTTTTAACAATTCATGGATGTAATTTGCATTTTTTATGCAATTCATGAATGCAAGTCGCTATTTTTATGCGTTTTATAGAGGTAATTTCCGTTTCAGATTTCTGCCACCAAAATTAGTGTTTTTTGAGCGATTTATGAACATAATTCATGTTTTACTACACGATTCATAGACGTAATTTGCGTTTTTCATACAATTTATGAATATAATTCTCGCTTTTTTACATGATTCATGGACGTAATTCACATTTTAAGCAATTTGCGGACATAATTCCCATTTTTTATGCAATTTGCTTTCTTTTTTTAGCGATTCATGGAATTTGTATTTTTTATGCGATTCATGGATTGAATTTTTTTTTTTTTTTTTTTTTTTTTTTGCGGTCTTTGGACGAAATTCATGTTTTTCGTGTGGTATTTTCTCGAAATGTTGGGGTTTTTTACATGATTCTTTGTTGAGATACACTTTTTTTTTTTAATGCAATTCTTTGTCGAAATAAATAAATAAAAATTGTTTCTTCATAAAATTTTCTGCACATGGTGTGCGTCTATATTATACAACTATGCTTGTCAATGTGTATTGTCAGATTTTTTTTTTTTTTTTTTTTTTTTTTTTTTTTTTTTTCAGATTGAATTAAGGTTTGATAGAATATTTCTTAGGGTTTGGATGAGGTTCAACTCAAATAGAATTTAAACAATTACATTTTAGAAATGACAAAACTAAAAAATGTAATTATTTATCGCTCATTATTAGCTGTTAGTATTTTAAAATATTTATTTGTTAGTGTGTTAGTAACTTTACATTATTTGAATTAAAAATTTTTAATTTCTTGTATTAAATTTAATCTTGTTTTCTTCTTAGGTATGTTATGCAATTTATTTAAATAATGGATTCAAAGTTATTTGAGGATTTTGTGTTCATTAGTAGAAACAAGGCCTTTTTTTTTTTTTTTAATAAAAAAAGCGTTAATCATCAAACATTTTTGTAAAAGAATGTTAGAAAGAAATACTTCAATTTCGAGACAATGAATATGAAATTAAAACATCTATAGAAAAAAAAGGGGGTAAATTTATATTTTATGAAACTCATTATTAAAGCATAGAAGTATAAGTTATTTCTTTTTAAACCAATGTTATCATTAATATTTGGTTAAGAATTATTTGCTTACCCAACTTTTATTGCTTGTAAATTCTAACATTATAAAAATATATTAAGATTTTCCATTTTAGATGTCCAATTTATAAATGCAGTTTATTAATAACGCTATGTTCTAAGCTGTAAAGCTAATGCTTTTATATTTTGATTATTGATTTCTATAACGTAATATTAACTATTACAATACTTTTGTATTTGGTTTGTGATCTGAGAAAAAATTTTTCACGCTTGGATTTAAATCATCAGACTCTTAGGAAGAAAAAAAGAAAAAAAAAATTCTATTTTGAACAGCGTCTAATGCAGACTACAATGATGCGCTGTAGTACCTCCGTGGCAACTGCTAAATAACATTTTAAAATATAAACATGGAATTTCGAAATTAATGAAATAATAGGATGCATGAAACATGTTAAAGCTACAGTCACTAATGGATAATGAGAGCTGGGTGCATGTCAAATTACTGGATGCAGCAAACTTATGCAATGGTCTCTAAAACACATGAAATTTCTCAAAGCCGCAGTCAATAACAAATGTATGAGCACTATGCCCATATGAAAACAAACAACAAAAATTAACAGATGCAGCAAACTATGCGGTAACATGCAGATTCCCAATATCTGGAAGAAATGAGTGATACCTGAACTAAAAAAATCCAGTGACAATATTGTGAAACAAATACATTAAAACAATAACGTTTATATTAGAAAAAAAAGGGCCTAAAACTCTCACTCGCTAAAATAAAACTCTTTAAAGCAGTCCAACTACTGCATGTATAGCACTTAGAGCACATGAAAACAAAACAAAAACAAAACACTCAGGCTGCAGCAAAATTGCTGTGCAACAATCCATAAAATACACAAAATTAATTAAAAATGCAATCACTAATGCATGTTGTACAAGCACTGTGTGTACATGAAGAAAAAAAACAATGAGTGCAACTAATTTGTTTTTAAATCTCTGAAATCTTTATAGCCACAGTCACTAATGCATGTAAGAACAAATTAACTTCATTACTTTCTTTTGAATTATCAAAATACTGCTGTAATTTGTTGATAAATACTAGTTTGTTCACAATTTCCAATAATAAGTGCACTTACTTATTTTAAAAATTGTTTAAAACCTGGATTTACTGGCCATTAAGCTAAGCTAAAAAGGCACAGTTTCAAAATGAAAATTAATAGCGACAAAAATGCATAAGAAAAAGTAATAAATGCATTTTGAATAACATATTCAAGCAATTTTAATCTAAAAATTAACATCCTGGGTTATTAATCACAGAAATTAATAAATGAAATAAAAAAGCACAATTTTTACAACACTTTAAAACTTAGTATTGTTAATTAATTCATATAATTATTGTTAATTCATATAATAAGGACATCTATAAACTTAAAAACAATCTATTTTGAGAATTTTAGAATTCACAAGCACTTGGTTAAACTGTTGGTCAATTATAAATATTGTTTGTTTACCAAAATTTAGCAATAGTTTACACATTCTGTGATAGTTTATGTTGGTTTGAAATCAAATCAACATGCTAACTAATGTATACATCACTTATACTTTTTAAATAATACTTTAATAATGAGTGCCAAAAAATATTTATTTACCTTTCTTTTTCATTATAGATGGTTTAGCTTCACGTTCGTCTCCTGAAATTGAATATTTCATGCCAACATACAGCACGAATCAATTTGTTTTGATTCGTGTACTTGGATTCACGATATTATTTTATCCAAAAAAGGGGGCCTTTCAGTTTCTCCAAATAACACAATACCTATATTACCATAATAACCATTATTTCGCAAATTACACAACATACATGCTAAAAACAACAAGTGCCAAGTACAAAGCTTACCGCCAGCGAATTCTATTACGATTCAAAACAAAACTATCTAAACGGCGTATGAATACATGGAATTCTAAAGCAAATTTATTAAAAATAATTTTTGTTTGTAAACTTTAAAAGAAAATCATAAGTGAAAAGTATATTGAATATGTATAATTAAAAAATACTTTCCTATTTTAAAAAAGGATTCAAAATATTTTTTCCACAAAATGCAAAAATATCCAATGTAAGAAACGTAATATTTTCTTCTTACGAAAAATAAAGGCAAAATAAATAGAAATTTGATTTAGTATATATTTATTGAATGTTTTAAAGCACATGATAAGATGTTTTTGTAGTTTAAAAAACATTTATTGCTTCGATGCGGGTGTTTTAACTATGACCATAACTACATTTGCCTTTTTGCGGTGTCTCCGTCTGCTAACCCATAGAATAACATGTAATCCACGAGCTAATATAGTCCAATTTTCCGAGATCAATATATAACAAACAAGAGTTTTCCTAGAAACAAGGCAAGTCTTATTCCCTCTATCTTAAAGAGATTCATATTATATATAAGTTTTAATAAAATCTCCCAGCCCGTTTCCTAGATCTCATTATCAGGAACAAACACCATCATTTCAGTTTAAAAATGGTTATCGAGATCTAAAAATATACGGCACGTAGAAATGTAAAAATTATAGGATAGGATTAGACTGGGAATATAAGACTTTATTAAAAAAATTGGACCATTCTGACCAATATTTGCTGAGTTATTAGAAGGCGGCTTTTCCGATTTCCTTTGAAGTTGAGTTAGCTGTATATATGAAGTTCCACATCTACCCTTATGACGATGGTAGGTTTTGACGATGGTAGGTTTAAAGCTGCGTCACTTGAAGGCTGCCGCCTTCTATGATAAACATACTTTTCTAGATTAAAATAAAATTTAAAATAAATAAAAATTATATATTGCAGTTGAATACAGGATAAGCATAAGAGAAACTAAAAAAAATCACAATGTAACAGGGATATGCGAAGAGAAAACTGCGCCCGGGGCAAAGTGTCAGTTTGGTGCCCCCCTCCCCCCTCCAACTTTTTCTTGTGACAGGCCAAAAATGACATTTGTAGTATAAATTTGACGCCCCCTAAATTTCCACAGCCAGGGCGACTACCGCTTTCGCACAGCGCTGCAGCGAAACACAAAAACACATTGAACATTAGAACTAACTCAGCAAGCAAACCGATGCACATGAAAACATCAAGTCATTCAAAACCATTTCTTTACTGGTGTCACATCCAAAAGAGAAAAAAATGGACACCAAAGCTTAGGAAACTGAGCAGAGACATCAATGTTTAATCTCCCTGGGTACAAAGTCATGTTTAAAAATTCAGCAATCTATGCCACAGCCTACTTCTCATTTGTACTTTGTGTACTGACTGAAAGTATGAGCAATATGTGCAGGATTGAACTATTGCTGCTGCATGGAGATACCGGAGGAAAAAAAAAAAAAAAAAAGAAGCAATTGTAAATGCTAGCAGGTAATGACATTAATACGAAATATATGAAAAAGTAAATAAATATAGGAAATATAGGACAATATAGGACATTTCTGAAGATTATTTTATAAATATAGGATATATAGGAAATATAGGACAACTCTGGCCTCTGTACACGCGAGATTGCAATGTTGATAGGTTTCGTATATTTCAGTGATTAGCGAATTTCATGGATCTAATGATGGCTTTTAGCACATACACGAAGCTCCGTGTGAAATGGGGGGGGGGGGAGGTCGCTCCGGGTGCAGAAATTTTGAGTTTTCCAAATTTTTACTACCAAAATCATTTTTAGCCTGTCACAAGAAAAAGTTTGTGGGGTGGGAGGGGGGGCGCCAAATGACTTTGCGGTGGCCGCAGTTTTCTATTTGCACATCCCTGCATACACGCATTAATGATTGTGGTGTTGACGAGTTTCTTGCACAGTAATTTTTGTGAATCGAGTGATGTCTCTTTGGCTTCAACGGGCAAACTGTGTTCATAGACGAATTAATGTTTGTGTAATTGACAAAATTTGTGCATTTTAGTGATTCTTGCTCAATATTTTTTGTAAATCCAGCGATTTTTTTTTTTTTTTATAATGGTCACACAGCGGTTATACACACGTTAGTGATTGTGCCAAAAAAATCCAAGGAGTCTAAAAAATTTTAAGGACTTGCCACTTTTGTTGTTATGTATGTGGCATGCACTTGCACACCCCAATTTTTAATGCCCCATTTGGAGAGAAAAACTTTTCAAACAAATTTTTCTCTGTTAGAATCTAATTATTGGTGCTGAAAATGCACAGAATTAATAACTTTGGTAAGTTCAAATAAAAAAATTCACAATTTTCCTATGCAGTGACCAATGGTCATATATATACACAGAGATCAGTCAAACTGACATCAAAATCAATTGTAAACATGGGATGAGAAAAAAATTAATAAAGCATCCCCAAAAGTAAGTATGAAATCTAAATATCGAGGTAATATCTGATATAATTATTCCCGACCCAGAGTTGTTTTTATTTACGACAATTTTTTAGCTGTTTACATTATAAATACATGCTTCCTGATGTATATCTATGGAGTGCAATACAAATTAAACATTTTACTATTTTATTTTGAGTTTTCTTAAAAAAAAAAAAAAATTTCATTTTTAATGAAAATGCAGGTTAAATTAAAGGTATGACAAAATGAAATTTGTTGGGGGGGGGGGGCATAGCTCCCCCCCTCCAAACCAGTGTTGAATTCAGACTTTTTTCTGCAACTTCATCGGAGACATTCTATTGTTCATGAAAAAACGCGAATCTCATTAAAATGTCGCTAAAAAGTGCTAATTTTGTCAAAGTGTCGCGGAAAAAGAGCAAATTTCTACAAAAGATCGTGGAAAAAGCACGAATTTTGTCAAAGGTCGCACAAAAAAAAAAAGAATTTCGACAAAGGATCGTTAAAACATGCGAATTTTGACACAAGATCGCTGAAAGCGCGAGTTTTGTCAAAATGTCGTGGAAAAAGCTTGAATTTCGTCAAAAGGTCGAGGAAAAAGCATGAATTTTGTCTAAAGTTAGCTACTTTTTTCAAAGGGTTGCAAAAAAGTGCTAATTTTGTCAAAGTATAGTGGAAAAGAGCGAATTTCGTCAAAAGGCCGCAGAAAAGTGCTAATTTAGTCAAAGGGTTTTAAGAAAGGTATGTAAAAAATCGTGGAAAAAGTGTGAATTTCGACATAGGATCGCTGAAAAAGCGCCAACTTCAACATAAGATTGCTGAAAAAGCGCTAATTTTATCAAAGCACTGCGAAAAAGTGCGAATTTTGTCAAAAGGTCACGGAAAAAGCGCCTATTTTGACATAGGATCGCTGGAAAAGAGTGAGTTTTGTCAGTGTTGTGGAAAAAACTTCAATTTCGTCAAAAGGTCGAAGAAAAATGAGCTACTTTTCTCAAAGGGTTGCAAAACATTGCTAATTTTGCCAACGTATCGCAGAAAAGAGCCAATTTTGTCAAAGGATTGCGGAAAAACCCCGAATTTTGACAGAGTATTGCGGGCAAAAAACGCGAGATTTGTCAAAAATGCCAAAAAATGCGAATTCCGTCAAAGAGTCACGAAAAGAGTGCAAATTTAGTCAAAAGGTCGCAGAAAAACAGCCTATTTCGTTTGAAAAAAGCATTTCATTTAATCATTCGCTTAATAATAACTGTACAAGTAGGTATATCATGAACAGAAATTATGACTATGTTGATTCTATGCTTCTTGGTATTGCCCCCCCCCCCAAATGATCCTCTGGATCCGCCGCTGTAAACAAGTATATCATATTTTATAAACATATCCAAATTTCCATAATGTCATAACTTTTTATTTAACTTGTGCTGTCTTTAATAATGTGAATTTTTGTTTAATTTCTTTAAAAGATAAACAAAATTGCATTGCTAATTGGTCTCTATTACACAAATGAACTTGAATGGAAAAGGATTATAATCAAGTATTACTGTAAATAAAAACAAGATTGATTGAAAATTTGGTGGACAAAGTTTGAAATTTCAAACCTTTATCACTTAAATTAAAAACATTCTTAACGTTATTTATATGCGTAACGAAAGAATAAGAGTTGAATATAAGGGGGGAAAAAAGTATAGGTTACATTAGAAAGTCCCAAAAATTTTAAAAAGTAAAATTTTGATAAAAATTTAAATACTGAGATGCTTGATTTTTTTTAATCTGAAAAGAATGTAAAATCAAAACCAAGCTATAGGTATGCATATTTCGAAAAAGATGTTGTTTTGAGGCAATTTTCGTTAACTTAAATACAAACGATTCACAAATAAACTATTTTACACACGGGATCGGGAACAATTTTCATTTTGTCATACCTTAAATTTAACCTGGATTTTCATTAAAAACGAAAAATTTTGTTTATTTATTTATTTATTTATGAAGAAAACTCAAAATAAAATAGTAAATTGTTTAATTTGTATTTCGCTCCACAGACACGTCAGGAAGCATGTATTTATAATGTAAACAGCTATAATGTAAACAGTAAAAAATTGTCGTAAATAAAAAATACTCTGGGTCGGGAATAATTACATCATATACTACCTCGATATTTAAGATTTCGTACTTACTTTGGGGCATGCTTTATTAATATTTCATATTTCTAATCCCATGTTTTACAGTTGAATTTTGACGCCTCGCGTAGCTTTGAGAACATTCTTACCGTC
>OZ025297.1:39164020-39289020 GCA_964019185.1 Maratus speculifer
TTTCTTCTCATTACTTTTATCAACACTTTAAATGGGAAAATATATGACATGCCTTTCATGAATTATTTCTATAAAACATTATTTCTCTTACCCTTAAGATTTCGAAAACATCATTCACTATATTATTAGTATGTCAGGTATTTGTTAATTCTGATTTTAAAAAATACATGCTCTACTAGTTTTCAAATGTTAAAAAATATATTAAAAGCTAAATTATAAAACTGCATTTCCCCTTAACTATATGATTTCTCTATTGATTTCTCAAGAATACAAACATAATATCATTGTGAGGCTTTCATTTTTAACCTTTTACAGACATTATATACAGATACGTATGTCTAAATTACATTTAAGTAGACTATCTGTTAGTTTAAAGATAGAAAACCAACGATTATAAATGAACAAATAAAGAATGAAAAGGTAGCAAACAGCCGTTTCGAATCTACTATGGAGATTCTTCATCAGTGCAAACCTCAGCGAGCTAGAAAAAGGAAAACTGAGCTAATTTTCCTTTTTTTAGCTCGCTGAGTTTTGCATTGATGAAGAATCTCCATAGTAGATTCGAAGCGACTGTTTGCTACCTTTTCATTCTTTATTTGTGCATTTATAATCGTTGGTTTTCTATCTTTAAACATTTTTACACAAAGGCTTTATTTGGTATTTTAATCTATCTGTTAGTATTAATTATTACTGAAAGATTGGTCTCAATTTTCTCTTTACACGAAGATTTGCAGTAGAAATATGGGTAAATTGTTTTTTCCGGTCCTGCATATTTTGAGTTAAGAGTTAAAAATTGTGAATAATTAGAATGTTAGATTCAAAAATCTCACCAAATACATAGTTGCTTAAAACATTAACACTAAAAATAGTCTTAGTTTG
Source organism: Maratus speculifer (assembly GCA_964019185.1). NCBI lineage: Eukaryota > Metazoa > Arthropoda > Arachnida > Araneae > Salticidae > Maratus > Maratus speculifer. The sequence continues at coordinate 39,164,900 of OZ025297.1, forward strand.
TTGAATAATCGTTTCTGTGTTGATGCAATTTCTTTTTATTTTTAAAGAGCATTTTCCAATCAAATGCTTTTCAATAAACAAGGCAAAACTCCAATTTCAGTTTTTAACTGAAATATTGTATATTCCTTTAAAGTAGTTCGTACTTATACTTATAACATTGTAAAATAAGCATTCAATTTAAATTTTATGTTGTTAAAGCAGAATTTTCCATATTATAAAACATCCTTTTGATTCATTTGTCAAGTTTTATTTTAAGTTTTATAATTAGTATTAAATTACATTTTTAAGTGTTAAGGTCGGTATAACTGCAATTAATGTAAAGATTTATCTCCATGGACATGATTTATGTGACACCTGTGGCAAATATACATGATGCGTGTTATTCAAAATGTCACAAAGGACATTATGAATTCCAACTCAATTCATGTTATGAATAATGAAGCTATTAAATTTAACATTGCTTTGAAAATTTTTACATTAAAGGTATTCTGTTCGATGAACAAATATTTCACGTACCATAATGCTGAAATAGCTATTGAAGTTGTTTCAAGCAATAAATTTTATCTTTATCCTAAACTGTAATTAATGTATTAAACATTATTCTTTAATATATATAAAATTAAGGAATAATGTTTAATACATATTATTACATTAGGACTTCAAATTATTACTTTTTTCTGTCTTTATATGAAGAAAGTTTTGGATTCCTGTTAGTCTCATACTTACAATATCTTAAATTATATATATTATATTGATAATACCACAATTAGGAAATATTTATATCATTACTTTACGGATATTAACGATAAGTTGTTTTCAAATTACTATTCAGTTATAGCTTTATAGTTTTGAAATTCGATGCAATATATCCTTAACATCAACACTAATTTCATGGCGGGATTTGTCTGATAAGCAAATTCTTTAGACAGTGATTAAACAGAAAAACAATTTATTTAAAATAAAGACCAAAGAAATTTGTCAGTATAGCAGGAAAGTTAAATGAATGGTAATAAAATCCAAATATATAGCAATTATATAGGATAAAATATTCTCTAAATATACATGCTAACGTAAATTAAAATGGTTACTTGATTTGCAATTAGAAATCAATTTGAAATCAATTATCTTTTGAATAGAAATATCTTTACTAATCCAATAGTATAACTATATAGTATATCATATAGAATATTAGTAATACATGTGGCAAATTCTTTAACTAAAAAGAAAAATGTTGATTGCAGTATCCTGCTATTTAATGTTATGAATTTAGCACCATGCCGAAGAATTTCATCTGCAACGGAGACAAAATGGACGTCGCGATCAATTGATTAGTATCTGGTCTTTACGATGAAAGCCTAAATTTAATAATGATTTTGGAAAACGGATGACTTCGACAAAAGTTACTGGAACTACCTTCAAACACCATATTAATATAGTCATCCGACCACAGAAATCTAATTAACATATCGCCTCTCAAAGTAGCAACGAAAATATTATTGAATACTGAACTAAGATTTGCATTAGTAAATAAAATGACAGAACATGTGGTTTGTGCATGTCGAAACGTTAGAAACATAACAAGATGATACAAACGCCATAAAGCATTTTACCTTAGATTGCCTTCCTTAGAGAAAAGATATGCACTTATGCAACAATAATATATGTTGGCCAGATGATAATAACTATATTTATCTGAAAAAAGGCATGTATTTTTTGGAAGTGCATTTCTGAAACGAAAATAAATATAACAACTTTGTATTTCTTAAATGCAACTCCTAAAATTTAAATGAGTATGATGAATTTATTTCAGTGGGGAATATTCGGAAAATAAATCACATAACTACGAATGTAGGTCCACGTGTATATCATGCATATAGAATCGTGACTTTTTTTTTTCATTTCTTACACATCGAAACAACTATTTCACCGCATTTTCATAAAATATGCTATTATTTGTAACATATATAATGTCAAAAATACTGAAATGAATAAATATAGGTCGTATGATTTTTTAGAAAAGTAGGGAATGTATTTAAAATTTTGTTGTAAAAAATAGAAGGTTACAAATTGTTAATATATAATTTGCCCATATGTAACCGTTTTTATTTAAAAAAAAAGTAATAAAGCAGAGCAAATTGTTTTGTAAAAATTTACCTTCGAACAATTTTTGCATATTATCTTATCCATCAAACAAAAATTTTTAATATTACCAAGGTATTCCAATTGCAAAATTTCTTTGAATTAAACTAAACATCAATAATTTAGGCACAGAAACATTTTATTTTACATCTGCATTCTTACCTCAAGAAACAATGAAAAAATATTTTATCTGTTGTAGTGATCTTCCAATTTATATTACGCAACGTGAAAATAATATTTTAACTATCAAAATACAAAAAAATCATAACTTTAGATATTATCTTCAAACATTAAAAAATAAACAAAAATATTTTGCAATTTTTTTCATTTTCGACATAAACATTTTTTTAATTGTTTTTATTTAATAAAAAATATAAATTGAAAGAGATAATTAAAACACAGTAGTTCCACGCTTATTTCAAACCATTATTTATATATTTATATATGTATTTCACATATTGTAGTTAAAAAACAAATATAAAATTATTATGAACTTCGTTGTTTTATATGTTTGTTTAAAAATTCGTTTTAACATTCCACTATGAAAATTGAAATATTCAGTAAAATTTTGTTTTAATACTGTATCCTTAAACATATTGATTTTCCAATCAGTCTCGGATTTAAGCTTCTATAAACAGAGTCATCAATATCTGTTGCTTTGAAACAAGAAACAGAGTTTCAAAATCAATTTCCCAATCTTATCTTTCTTTTTCTCAAACGTCTCGCAGAAACTTTAAAGGAAAACAAGTTGAGAAGATTAAATTTGTAAAAGGGTTTTGTACTTTAAATCTTAGCAAGTAAAATTGACTTAATTAAAGGCAATGTGGATTTTTATTCCCTATTTGTTAAGGGATTACTTTTTATTTAATGTTGGAACGACATTACTTTTCATCTCATTGTCTTCATATATGTATATATATATATATACATAGTTAAATATTGGGTTTGAAAAATATTCATGCATAAATATGTTCCCTATTTGCCGTAACATAATTTAAATTAATGTTTTTTTTCCTTAAATGATAAATTTTCAGATAAATGTTAAATATACAAATATTGGCATCCTTTTGGAAGATAATAAACTCGCACAAGCTTCGCAATATAATATTTATACTACCTCTGACAATAAAGTTCGGTGAATGAATTCAAAAAGATCTGGCAACATTGGGGAAACAAAACGCTGCACCTGCATAGAGGCAAGTTTAGACCATGTCCCCCACCGTTGTTCAGTTGAGCATGATTTATGTTCTGTGTAAGACGTGCCCTACTAAGTGCTTGTTCAGTGTATTGGTTCTTAACTGAGAACAGGAAAATTAACGAATAAAAGATCAGTCTAAAGTTTGGTTTTAAGCTTTGCAAGACACCGAAAAACAGTCATGAGGGATGGTGCAAACTGAACACTTACCATACTCGCCAGATCTCACTCCCACAGACTTCTTCCTATTTTCACGACTCAAACTCTCCTTGAAAGAGATTTGATCATATTGCTGACATCCAATGAAATGTGGCGAAGCTTTTTAACTTCATCCCAAAAGAAGTCTTCTTGCGAATTCCCCAGGACATGTATAGCAGATCTCAGCGGTGCATAGTTATAGGAGAAGGCTATTTTGAAGGATGGTATGCTAACTTTCGTTAATATATCATTTACATTAATGCTACAGGACTATTCACCGAACTTTATTGTCAGAGGTAGTATTATCAGAGAGTCTTTGGAGATATTAGAAAAGGGCAGGATTATTTGTAACGGCATGTTATCGTGTAATATACCACATATATGGTTTGAAATGCTAGAAATATTGGGTTAATAAATTTGATTTTGAAAAGATTCTCTTTCCCTCTCCCCTCTGCATTTTCTTTAGTTTTTCTCGGTTTCTGTGGATTGTTTATTTATTTTTTTATTATTGCATGTTGTTACTGACGGATGTCTCAAATTATTTCAAATAAGTATACTCTAACTCTGATAAGACATTTTCGTTTTCTAACATCTTTTTCTTTTTTTCTTTTTTTAAAAGAGAAATAACTAAAAAAATGTCCGAATTTATGCAACTTAAATTATATAAAAATGTTGTTTATTAAAATAATATAATTACATTTTATTTGTTAACACATGTCTCTAATTATTTCTATTAAATACAATCCCATTCTGTTAAGACACGTTTTATGGGAGTGGACAAAAATTGTGATTTGAGCGAGATCTTGTATTAAACGTAGTTTGTATAATGTTTCGGGAGCTCGGCATATTTACACAGTTAATCGTCTAAATAAACTTAAGAGCTTTCATTTGGATGCGTAGGGTCAAAAGTTGTATCCTTTGCATATATTTAGATTCAACCGGAAAGACGGGCTCCGAGAAATGTAACACCTGGACGGGCATGGTGTGTCAAAACATCCTAAAACATATTAAGAGGGCTCAGGGGTTGAAAACTTTTCAAAAAATCGATTTTTTTATGATCTAGTTTGATTATTCAATTAATTCTTAACTCAATGCAAAAATCCGCATAAAAATATTAGCCTTTTTAACGGAGTTTTAAGCATTTATGTATCAATACTTATCTAGCTGCATCCATATAATTTCAACTTTAAGTCGTGTTTTCTCAAAACTTGATTTTTGACGACTAACACCAAGATTAAAAAAAAAACTATTTGATGGAATGGCTTATTTTTTTTTTGCATGCATATGACATCATGATCTAGATTATGAATTAAGGATATAACTATCACTTAATAAAAACAGTATTAAAAAATTTCTCAAAGTTGAAAATTTAAAAAACCCTAAAAAATACAACTTTTTTTCCATTAAAAATACTCAAAATATTAAACTATCTAAAATATATTAATTCATAATCTAGATGATGATGTTATATGCATGCAAAAAAAAACTAAGCCATTCCATCAAACAGTTTTTTTTATCTTGGTGTTAGTCATCAAAAATCAAGTTTTGAAAAAACGCGACTTAAAGTTGAAATTATATGGAAGCGGCTATGAAAGTGTTGATACATAAATACTTATAACTCCGTTAAAAATGCTAATATTGTTATGCGGTTTTCTGCATTGAGTTAAGAATTAAAGGAATAATCAAATTAGATCATAAAAAAATCGATTTTTTGAAAAGTTTTCAACCACTGAGCCCCATTAAATGGCAAAAATAAAAATAAAAAAACTTTTGAATTTAATCTCTGAATCGAATTTATGATAATTGCTCTTTATCATGAAGAATGAGAACTTCAGTGTTAAATTTTCGTTAATTTTAAAAATAATAAAAGATTAATTAAAAGGTCACACCTTCATTTTGCTTATTTAAAAATCTTAATTTTTCCCATGTAGCCCTTAATGCATTTTCTTCACAATTTTATATTGTATTAAAATTATACATTATTGTAGTTAAAAACACTGAGAGTAATCAATTTACATTTAATTTCGGGAGTACGTTGTTAAGAAACGTCAAATTTTTTGAGTATCTACAACACACAGAATCGTTCTATAAATCTAAAAAAGAGTTTGAATTCACTGTTTTCATACTCTAAGCACGGAAAGTAACATTGGATGCAGGTACTGATGCACATTATCAGGAATGGGGTGACAAAACCCCACACGAGTTGAAATTTATTGTATTCCCCGTTTACTCATTGTTTTTTTATTTTATGGAACTGACTTAATTTATAACAGAAGGTAAATTTCAGTTTTCCAACATAACTATTTTGTTTTTTAATGCGTTCCAAACAAAAAATTAAAAAATGTATTTTTCTAGACAATAAATTTTTAATTACAAAGAAAAAAAAGCTAAAACTTTGTAGCAAAACCCACATTTTAAAATCATATTTAGTACTTGTAATAATAAGTACCAATAAATTCACTCTTTCTCGTTAATATAAGAAAAAAACTTTGTTATTAATCTTTGTGTAAAAAATATTGTGAGCATAAAAAAAATAAAAAAAAGTAAATAGCAAAACATAAGCTTATTCAAGAGCAGTTGTATTTTTTTAAACTTTACAAGTTTTTTATTTATTTATTTATTTATTTTTTTTTTTTTTTGCTTATAACATACATTATAAATCATAGTAATGCAGGGGCGGGAGTTGTGGAGCACGTTTGAATCGGGAGCGCCTTTGAACACTCTAAATATTTTCCTTGAAAAAATTATTATTAAAAAATGTATACAGAAATACATTACTACTGCTTCAATTCAATAAGTATACAAAGCTGCATCATTTTGTGTGAACGATACTGTCTAAGCAAGGTATGTATTTTTCTTCCTCTTGAATCCAGACTTAAGAAAATAAATTTATATGATTTTTGTTTACTGTTTTGTATTCCCTAAACAATTATTTATTGTTCAATACTTAAATAAAAATATTAGCTTCAGTTTATAAACTTTGTTTTATTCAAATTCTTCAGTCAAATTGAGTAAACAGTAATAATGTTGAATTCCATGTGATTGGACTGTTTTGAACAGAAAAGTTGGGGCATCCTTGAACAACGAAAAATCACCAAATAAACTGCTGATAGATAGTAATTGTAAACATTTAAAGCTACGAAGTAAATAAATGTTGATGTAACTAAATATTATTATTTCTGAATTTTTATGCATTGTAAAAAACAAATCCTTTAAATTTACGGTAAAAACTGCTAACATCAATGTTGCCAGAAGTTTTTGTCTTAAGAATTGCAGTAAAATTACATGTAATGTTCTTTATGACATCTAATTTTACTGCAATGTTTACGGAAAAACTTCTGGCAACATTGATGCGCCGTAAATGTAACGCTTTTTTTTTTTTTTTTTTTTTTTTTTTTTTTTTTTTTTTTTTTTTTTTTTTTTTACTGTGCGTGAAAAGTTGAAAAGTACTAATTAAAAATAACAAGGATTAAGGGCATATACTGATAACAATTCTCCTTACTGCATACATAGATTCCAACCTCTGGATGTATTAATGGTGGAAAGTTTCAAATCTAAATAGATGTTGGCATTTATTTATTAAATAATTGCAAATCCTGGATTCATTTTTAAAATAAAATCTGTTAAATTTACGACGCAGCAATGTTGCCAGCTGTTTTTGCTGCAAAAATTGCAGTAAAATCAGATGTAATAAAAAAAATTACATGTGAATTTTCTGCAATTTTTACGGCACAAATTGCAGGTAACATTGTTGCCAGCTGTTTTTGCCGTAAATTTAACGGATTTTTTTAACAGTGTACACAAAAATGATTCATGCTTTAGAGATTTGTCTAAACCTTTATTCTTTTCAAACATTATTTCTGGTTTTCGTAACGGACAAAACGAAATTTCATATTAGATTTCTTTTTAAAAAGAGTGAATGAAAAATTTAATTTTCTTGAAGCATCAGATGTCAGACTGGTGTATTAGAAAACTATTTTTTAAAAAATCACAATTAAACACAGTTGGAGAGAAACTGTGTTTTTTCAACAATGAGTTCTGACATTAAATTTGATCAGTTCTAGCAAAAATATATATATATATATATATATATATATATATATATATATATATATATATATATTGTAGGTGTTTATGTGCAAAATACGAATCTAGCGTTTTTCTAGAGTTATATTAAATTTTTTATGAATATATACTGTCTTGTCAAATGATTTTCAATTATAGGTTAATTTAACAAAGGAAGAATTTATCAAAAAACATGTAATCTTTTATAATTTCACAAAACTGATGATCAAAAATCCTGTAAGTCGATCAGTTAAAAATTTGATTTTCCGAGGCGATTCCTCAAACAATAATTTTCATAGGATTCGTTATATGTCCACTAATAATGTGTTTTTCTTATACAATTCTATGGCCTTGTTGTACAGTACCCACATTATCGTAATAAATCCAAAATTCGTTCAATTATAAATAAATTGTAAAATGCTTTTAAATGAAAAACAAATCATTTATACTTTTTTAAATACAATGTAAACTAGAAAAAATGTTTTTTATTTTTGCAAGCACATTTGCCCAATTTTGTTCATTTTACATTATGTCATTACTGCGTTTATGTATTAAACAGTGATAATTTGGCTGAATGACAATCCATTATCTTTCGTACTACCCTCCCCCCACATACACCCTGAATACTATGACAAAGAAAAGGCGCATGAAAAAAAAAAAATTATTTTTTTAATTGCGGTTTTTTACATTTAAACACCAGTATTTTACAAAATATTTCTCTGAATAGCTTAATTGCAGAAAAATGAAGCGAAAAAAGAAATATATAAAAAGTTATTTGTGCCAAAATTTAAAGAAATCATAGCGGTAAATGACATCAGCATTCGGCAGCCGCCGTGTTTGTATCGCTGCTCTGACCTAGTATTATTTGGTTGGGGGGGGGGGGTGTTTTGGTGTATTACGAAGTTCAATACACTGAAATTCAGTAAATACATTAAAAAAATGCCATGAAATTACTAAGATATTTTTAAAACGGACCAAAGTTAGCAAATGTGTATTTTTTGGGGGGGAAGGGGGTATACATGTTTTAAAATAGTTATTTAACTTTTATTTTATTAAAGTTTTATTTTATAAAAAACATAACTTTTATTTATTTAACTTTTTCAAAATAAAATGTTTGACATGATGATTTTTAAAATTGATTTTTATCCTTTTTTTCTGATTAATATTTCAAAAATGTATGTGAAATTCAACTATTAAAACTCAACATTTCAAGCACATTTTTAAAATGGTTCAAATGGTTAAAAAAATCCAGGCAAGCAAATTTATATATATATATACAGAAATGTAGCTAAAGCATAGTAGTTTAGTTGCTTTGCCACTCTTTAATATTTAAACTGTTCTTCAACAGGTTTTATACAACTAATTTTGAATTTATGTTTACATAATTTTTAGGGCATGACTGAAGGCTTCTGACTAAAATAAACCATAGAAGGCTTTTTCTCTACCCAGCTTTGGGCTCTTTGAAAACGAAATTTCTGTGCAATATATGGACTTCTGTATATCTGTTATTGTTATCAGCCATTTAAAGAGTAAAAACGTTTTTCATTAGAACATTTATCTTCAAAATTTAAACAAGCAATTAATCATTTTAGCATTTTTAGCACCATTAATTATTAGCTCCATTTAGAGAAAACATTTATGTTATTTTCTTTAAGATATTTTATTTTATTCTACATGATTATATTTCTTTGTAAAGTGATAAATACAGCTTTTCGCGCTATATTTTAAAAAAGTAGCTAAATTACACTGCAGATTTAGAGTCCTTTTGCAAGAAATCATAAATCATGCTCCCTCGTTCCTGAAAAATATGGTTAACAGAAGAATAAGAAAAAAAATTACATGCAAACAAATAAATAATACTTTTTAATTATATCAGTTAAAATTGTTTAATATTTGTAGCGGGAATCATAAGTCGTAAATCATCCAGATTGATTAAAATTTTCCAGATATTGTCAAATTCAATTTATTATTGTCACGAATGACTTCCTGAGTCCCTTAAAGTCTGTATTCTAGGTAAAATTCATTTAAAGAAAAAAAATGTACTAAAAGTGCTTTTACTTAGATATTTATAATAAATATAGTGTGTGTGTGTTAAATAATACCTTAAAATATATTTCAAATGCCTTAAAAAATCATTAAAATCGCAAACATTTTATGCCAAATTGACACGTCTATCATCAGTGATTGTTCAAATGTTCTTACTTTTTTGCGCTTATTCGTCAAGTTGTTATACTCTAGCATAGTTAATAAATTTATATAAACTTCTCAGAGTTTTATGAATGTCTAGATTAGAGTGTCATTGCTCCAAAGTACATGACAAAAAAAATGTCTTGCTTTAGTACATTTTTGATACACAGGAGAATTTTCTAACAACTTTAAACTTATTTCTTCATTAAGGAGATTCATGTAAATAGCCTGAAATATTTATATGGGTATCGGTCAGGGAAATTTTCAGTAGAAAAATCAAAAACTAAACGCGCGAAATTCTGCTCCGTTTTTTTTAATTAAAAAAAAAGAAAGAAAAAAAATTACTGGTACCAAAGAAGTTTATGGTCTTGAAATTTCCGTACCCGTACAAATTCGGCATTACGCAGTGTCTTTAAATACAGTATTTACTCTGAAATCGGGTTTAAAGACTTAAAAATCGACTTGATTTTATACATAATGTTAACTGTTACATATTATAGAGTCGAATTAATTTGAGAATAATGTAGCATAACACGTCCAGGGGTGTCGGTTGATGTCTGCAAATGCTTAATACAAATGAATAAAAAGCCATATTGTCATAATTTTTATTTCAATTTTCATCTCATAATATACGTGATGAAAAGCTTTTGATTATTTTCAAATAAATTTATTCGCCAATTGCTCTATGAATATATTATTTTAACATTTCTGGAGCAGAAATGCCCTAATGAAACAACGTAATCGATATTATAGTTGGCATTAGTAAAAAAAAAAAAAAAAAAAAAAAAAAAAAGTAAAATATTTTTAAGAAAAAGAATGAGAAAATGGTCATGTTATGTAGCGCAATAGCTAAGCAAATCGTCACCTGAGAATAATAAGGTTCTATCTGTGTTTTTGAAATAATTGACTTACCGGTATAGAAAAGTTCTATTTGTATTAAAATATTGTCATATTATCATTGTAAGTTCATATATAAATTATATGTAACATCATTTTGATGGAAAAATGCCTTCATGTAAACAAACAGAACCTGTCTATATCGATAAGTCATTTATTTCAAAAACACAGATAGAACTTTATCATTCGCAGGTGACGAAATGTAAACTCCTTAACGCGCAGTGTTGCCGGGTCGGCAACACCTAAAGTTTCCCCTGTTTAGAGACACAAAAACTCCGTGAATATTTCAAAAACTACTCTAATGGCTACTTTAAATCTTTCTCATGAGTTCTAGATGGCAGCACCACAGAAATCAAACTCTACTGTTTTTAAATAATAGGTAAAATGTTTTACTGTAATACGCGCTTCACAGCAATGCTCTTCTCACTGCGCATATCAATGCTTTACTTATGGGAGGTTACCACTTCGGCAACAGCTGTATAATAAAAATGGTTAGCGCAATCTTTACAAAGCAATACCTGTGTACTCCTCTCGGCCTAAATAGATTGCCTAATTTTTCTCCACTTTAAATAGTAGTGCGCCGGAAAGGGTTAATCACAGAAAATTGCGCCTGCAATCCTAACCACTAGACAGACGATAGCGGCAGTAAAAAATTAGCAAACCTGTAAAAAAAGTCTATAACCCTACAGATCTAAAGTTGTCAAAATCTGCATGCTTACGAACATTTTATATGCACACTATACCAGACAAGTTGTAAATCTACAAAACTAATTGTCGTAAAGGTACAGAAATTTGTAACTTTACAAACTAATCTAATTGTAGTCATCTTCTAAAACTTTATCTGTAACTTGGGTTGCAGTTACATTAAATATTCTAGGAATCCAAGTTTCCTAAAATATTCTTAGTAACCTTACAGAATTTTTAATTTTCAGTTCAAATATGTATCTGTTAGATAAATTTTTCCTCTTGTCGTTACATAAAAGGTTCTAGAAATCCCACTTTCTTAGAAAACTTTTAATAACTTTACAGATTTTTTTTTTTTTACAGTTTACCAGAAATTAAATTAAAATGCAGCATAGAGACTACAAATCATCCTGCCATAAATACTTCACTAGTGTGTTTTTTTTTTACTGAAACAATTTCAATGTTCAATTTATTGGATGGAAATTTGTTAAACGCGTATATGCAGAAATACATTTTTTCAAAGTAATTCTTATTAATTGATTTAAATTTATGTAAATAAAAAATAATTGACTGTATCAGAATTATTTAATTATTTGGAATATAAATTTTACGAATAAAGCATATTATTAATATTTTACGTCTCCCGCTACCCCCCCCTACCCTTTTTTCATGTACTTTAAGAATAATTCACCAGCGATATCCACTGAACTAATATTAATAAAAACTTTTTTTGCATAGTAGTAAAAAATAAATATTGTATCTAATAAATTCTAACGTTATTTCTAAAAATTAAATTAATTTTAATACTCAAATTTTAAACAAAGGTCGTAAAATAATGTAAAAATATTTATTTCGACAGTTGTTTTAGTCATTGCGCAAATTACAATTTGCGAGAATTTTCTACTAAAGATGGTTTTCTGAATTATTTCTTTTAAAGAAAGATATGTAGAACATCTAAATCTTTTTTCATAGATTTTCACATTTTAAGTATCGTAGATTCAAAAAAAAAAAAAAAAAAAAAAAAAAAAAAAAGATGTGTTTACAAAATGTTTGTCAGTGTGCCTCAACTTTGTCTTTTCGTCTGTAAGTGATAAAAATTTTGTGGGCGCTTTAGCACAAAAACTAATGCACAAGTTCATTAAAAATATTCAGTTTGTCCTTGATGTAAGTTGATGATTCATTTTTGGTACTAACTGCTCATTTTTGGCGAAGCTATGTTGCATTTTTAAATATTTCCACAATATCTCTAGCTTAATAATTGTTGTTCGGATTTTCATCAAGCTTCAGACTTGATTAAATTTTAATATGAATTAGTTCTGACTACATTTTGATGTCCGTTGCCTTGCAGGTGGCACTGCTATGTTGAATGATTTCAAATTTTCAAAATAACTCTATCCCAAGAACTAACTCACGGTTTCCATAGAACTTCAAGATCAAATTTTCCTTGATGAATATTATTGCTGGTTATGTTTTGGTGTAAATCGTCAAACACGTCTCGCTGTTATACAGCATTTTTCAAGATATCCGCAAAAGTCCTACTTCAAGAATTAATGCTTTAATTTCAAATATTTAGAGTCCTGACGATGGGCATAGCATGCAATCTAATTTAACCACTGTGATAACGAATTTTGAAGTATCAGTAAGTATGAGATAAAAGAAAGTTTAGGGATTGCCACATCTAACAAGTTATAGTTCAAACAAAATTTATTTTATTAAAAACATGTCGGTGCTTTTTATTTACTAATTGATATTATATTTGCTTATTTTAAACAAAATATAATATTTCTTATGTATACATAAAAAAATGCCTTTTAAAAGTAATATGTGTTCAAAATTTAACTCTGTAAATCGATAAATATGTTCTAAGGAAAAATATCTTCCATTATTTAATGAATTGCTAATTTATTTTGGCATAAAGATGTAAATAATATATAAATATATTAATATTCTTTATAAGTTTAACTTTATTTGTTTTTCATATGTAACATTCAAGATTTTCGGTCTCTTTGGTGACGGTTGAAGGTTGTGTACAATTACCTACGCATACTTTTTCATCATATTTTTTTTTTCTTTAATTATGAAGCTTATTTAAGAATGTATATTAACAATTAAAATAACATTCCTGTACATTATGTGTCTCAAATATATATTTTGAGACACATAGTGTATACATATTTGATAAGGAAAATTATTTGACATTATTCAAATCAAATAGACAGGGCGGCGGCGGCGGCACGAATGAATACGTCATCAAGTTACGGGATCAAATCATGATGTAGGACAAGGTTATTAGGTGTATATTAAGGAATGACTGGTTTGACTCGGCATTTCTTGGTACGATATAAGTAACGGCGGGCGCCAACTCGTCATTTCGGCACCACTATCACGTCATCGAGTTACGAGATGAAATTGGTGCCAAATTAAAATTAAAATAAAGTATTTTAAGAATATTTCGGTCTGCCTGTGCATATCCTGGTACAAAAATTTGACAGATTGAAATTTATAACAAAAAAAAAATGACGTTATAATGTAACAACTCAATGACTACGTCAACGAGTTACGGGATGAAATCATGATGTAGGACAAGGTTATTAGTTGCAGATTAGGGAATGACTGGTCTTCCTCGGCATTTCTTGGTACGATATGAGTAACAGCCGGCGGCAACTCGCCATTATGGCGTCACTATCACGTCATCGAGTTACGAGATGAAATTAGTGCCAAACTAAAGGTAAAATAAAGTGTTTTAAGAACATTTTGGTCTGCCTGTGCATATTCTGGTACAAACTTCGGCAGACTGAAACTTATAACAAAAATATGACGTCATAATGTAACACTTCAATGACTACATCATTGATTTACGAGATGTAGTCATCATGTAGGACAAGATTTTTAGGAGTAGATTAAGGAATGACAGGTCTGCCTCGGCATTTCTTGGTACGATATGAGTAACAGTGGGCGCCAACTCTCAACTGAAAAATTGACAGATTTAGAGATCAGACTAGTACATTACAAATATTTTAGCTTTTCTGATGATAGTTTTTCACGAGATACGAAATCCTGGTTGGTCCATAAAAAATACATAAAATTCTTTTTTTTTCTTCATCATAATTTCATTACGTAACTCGATGACGTGATAGTGCCACAAAAATGACGAGTTGGCGCCCGCTGTTACTCATATCGAACCAAAAAATGCCGAGGCTGACCAGTCATTTCTTAATCTACATCTAATAAACTTGTCCTACATCATGATTTCATCCCGTATCTCGATGACATAGTAATTGAGTTGTTACATTACAACGTTATTTTTTGATATAAATTTCTCTGTGCTGAGGGTTTGTACCATGATATGCGCAGGCAGACCAAATTTTTTAAAATACTCTATTTTACCTTTAATTTGGCACCAATTTCATCTCGTAACTCGATGACGTGATAGTGACGCCAAAATGGCGAGTTGGTGCCCGCTGTTACTCATATCGTACCAAGAAACGCCCAGTGAGACCAGTCATTCCTTAATCTAAACCTAATAATCATGACATCATGATTTCATCTCCTACATCATCAAAACCTACATCATGATTTCATCTCGTAATTCGATAATGTAGTCATTCTTATCGCCGCCACACGGCCTAAGGGGGATAAAATGTATTTATTAATATTCCTCATATATATATATATATATATATATATATATATATATATCATATATATATATATATATATATATATATATATATATATATATATATATATATATATATATATATATATATATATATATATATATATATATATATATATATATATATATATATATATATATATATATATGTATATATACATTCATATGTCGGTTGGAGGTTGTGCATAATCATATACGTACGATTTTTCATCAAAAATTAATTTTTTTCTTTATTTATGAAACGTATTTAGAAATGCATATTAACATTTAAAATATCGTTTCTTTTTATTATGTGTCTCAAATACATATATATATGTATATTTCTTTTTTAAAGAAACAACTTAACCTGAGTAAAGACATTAAAAAAAGTGAGTCTTTTAATTTTTATTAATCTTTGAAACGAAAAGTTAAATTGCATATAAAGAAAAATATGTCATCGGATATATTTGAAGTATAAATCAATGATTTTAATCCCCAAGCTTTCGACGGTTGCTAAAAGATTTTACGTGTCAAAAGAAAATTCGTTTAATTTATCACAGACCCATAAGAGATTACTCTTTTCAATTATAGTTTATAACTTAAAAAGAAAAAGAAACGACGAAATAAATCTTTATGTAGGATTATGAAATATTAACTTTCGTATGTTCATGAGAATTGTACATTTAATAATGTTTTATTTTTCTTTTAAAGAAAATTCTAAAGCAGTTGGATTTTTATAAAAAATAAAACTCCAATTTTTTTAGTAGCATAACCGCGATAGTAAAAATTGTACTAATCAAAACATACATTTATTGTAAAAAAACTACAATAATTTCGTTAATATTTTTGAAATTCACTATATGTAAATAAAACAATATAATTATATACAAAAAAAGTCTTTGACGCGTTGTTGCTTAAAGTTGTAGTAAAGTTTTAATTTGAAAGTTTTTGAGCAAAATGTATCTAATTTTTATGTAAATTCATCTGAGAAAAGATATGAAGAAAGTAATAAATGCTGACTTAAAATCAATAAATTAATGATAAAAAGTATTATGTTGCCTAAATTAATTTTTAATTTTGAATAACACCAATGTTTTCCATTATTTTTTTAAACTTAATATTCATCAATAATGAATATACTTTGGGGAAAGTCGTATAAAAGCAGGACCGTATTTCTTTTCTTTTTATTATTTCACTATGTGAACAAAACAGTTTAAATTTATATTTAAACGATAAATTGATTCCTTGCAAAGAAAAAAAATATATTCATTCAGTCTCATTCAGTCACGAACAATAGCATTTGAGATCCTAACAACACTTTTCTTAGAAGTGTGGAATGTTTTGAATTTTGGGAATTCAAACCAGGAATTGAAAAAAATAATTAAAATTTTATTTTCTTGAATGAAAATTGTTATATTTATTTGAAACATACCAATATACCTTCCATTATTTTATAGTTTCGAGATTAACTTTCCATGAGACTATATCACAGACAATCCTCCGCATGCGAAGTCAGCTTAAAAAACTTATTATTAAATACATACAGTAGTCACTCAAAAACACCCGGATGATAATGATAGTACTATGCGACCGTTAATTTCAAATATCTGGGTCAAACACTAATGTTTTTCTGAATTTTTTTTTCTTTGCATAGGATAGCCGAGAGTGATCTACAGCCGGGCTAGTTTTAACTTTTAACTTTTGGAACCGGTTGGAACTATTTCTGAAATTGAAATTATCGTATTATATAAAAAAAGATAACCAAAATCGAAAAACTAAAAACTAACCCGGTTTAAATCATTCTCGGCTATCTAATAATAATAATAATAATAATAATAATAATAATAATAATAATAATAATAATAATAATAATAATAACAACAACAACAATAATAATAATAATAATAATAATAATAATAATAATAATAATAATAATAATAATAATAATAATAATAATAATAATAATAATAATAATAATAATTATAATAATATAATAACCGCGTGTAAGAATATTAAAATTTGAGTGATATATTTGAAAATAATGCTCCATAGACTTAACATTATCATCCGAGTCTTTTTGAATGACTAATATAGGTTCTGAACATTATTTGCTGATTTCATGAAAAGTACTAAATGTCTCATCAAATGTCTCAATTTTTATGTTATAAAGAATAACATATTCTTACAAGATCAGATTTTTTTTACTTTAAAAAATAATGTATACCCCCCCCCCTTAAAAAAATGATAATTAATACGTTAATAATATAATGTTGGTTTGAAATCTTAAAACTTTACAAAATTCTTCCTCCTCTTAAATGCACTACAGTTACTGAAAAGAATATTAAAAAAAAGAAAAAAGAAAAAATAATGTTTGGAGCAATAGAATAGTGTCTGAAGTAATATTTAAAAATGCTTTAAGTCTATGAAATTCCG
The DNA here is from genome assembly GCA_964019185.1 of Maratus speculifer. Taxonomy (NCBI): domain Eukaryota; kingdom Metazoa; phylum Arthropoda; class Arachnida; order Araneae; family Salticidae; genus Maratus; species Maratus speculifer. The sequence continues at coordinate 39,182,356 of OZ025297.1, forward strand.
ATATTTTTATACATACTTTCTCCAGATGTCAGGTTGAAAAATCCATATATCCCTTGCTTAAGTTGATAATCTTTTCGATTTAAAACTTGGACGACTTTTATTTCCTTATTTAAAATTTAAATCCTCAAATAAATTCGACATGCTTCTACTAAAAAAGTTTCAGAAAGGAGAATATTTATATGATATAACGTATTGCTTAGTTTTCAGAACATACAAAAATATCTGTACAATGACACATATTAACTTTTATTCTTTAGTTCTGCATCAAGGATAATTGTAGAGCAATTAAATATTATTAAAATAAAATACTACAAAAGGACTTAGACATTTTTTTTTAGTCATCTTACTTCTTTTTCGTGTATTGAGATCAGCAAAGAAAAATTTGCAATATATTGTGTAAAAAAGTTTGCATATATGCTTTGTTTATAAATAGCGAAATTACAAGAAATTAAAAAATATATATGCATAATAAAATTAGTCTCAATAGGGATTTCAGGGGAATACAGACCTTTTTAAAAATTTAGATTTTTCATGTGACTTTTAAAATTTCATTTTGCTTATAATAAATATATCTTCTATCTTAATTTTAAATAATAATTTAAATGCAGAAGGACATTACATTTTACATGATGCTTAAATGGTAGTTTAAAGATTGTAATTTTACAAAAGGCTGTATTAATACTTCGAAATTTTTATTTCTTTTTTAGGTTTTCAAGCCTAAAAACAGTTTAATATTATTACTATTATTATTGGATGCAAATTTGAAAAGCAGCTAAATTGGCAGAAAAGCAGAATTGATGGAAATTAAAATTGTTATATTAGTTAAGCATGTCACCTTTGCACCAACACTATTCGATCATCTTTAAAATGTAGTAATACATTATTAGAATAAAAAAAAGAAACTGTATCGCTTTTAAACCTTAAATTCATAAAAAATTGTATCCAAATAAAATTTTTAACTTATGTTTCTTAATTAGTCAGCTCTTTTATATTTTTCAAAAACATGCATTATTACTTTTATATTATTTATATTTTAAACTATATGTAATTACAAATTTGAAAACACAGTATGATGTTTAATAGTATTTTACTATATAATAGTATATTTTATCAGCTTTAAAACATAAAAAAGCTTATGCAAGAGATGCGCAAGTAAGAACATTTTGGAAGAAAAAAACTCTAGATGTTAATTAGAGTTTTCGAAAAGTTTCAAAATCGACACTTGTATCAAACAATGTGTAACATATATTAACCAGCATATTTTAAGAAAACTTTTATTGATGACATTTAACATACAGATCATTAAAGCAATTAACTAATACTTTTTAAAAACAACTATTGTAAGGCTATCTAATTTGTGTGCAGTTTGTTTTATAATTAAAAAAAATACCCTGTAAATAATGGTAAGTGTTAAAATACATCATTTCTGTTAACACCGAATTATTCTGAAATGTAACAATTTATTTTTGTATATTGCATTGCATTTTAAATGGAAATGTGCTATTTTTATTTAGCTAATTTATAAGTTATTTAGTTTTATAATTTATTTAGCTATACAAAACACGGTTACAGTTTCGTCTTAAAAAGATTTTACATATGAAATATGTGTATGAATATGTATGAAGAACAAGGGCAAGTTTTTCAAATTTTTGAATTTTATTTTTGTATTTTTGCCTGTTTTGAGATCTACAAGATATCATTGTAATTCCCAAATTTTCTCTACAAACTTGTATAATTATTTTTCAAAAAACTAAATAGAGTTTTTAATAGAAAATGGTCTAGTCTAACCATGTGTCGTTTGAAAATGTGCCCACGTATGCAGAACAAGTTTTCCAGCCTACTAGAAATATACAGGGACAAAATTTTCAATGATAATTTAGATGATAAATCACAGGTAATAAATCTTATTTGTTAAATATCAAAAGTATTTTTTAATGTAATTTAAATACATCATAAAATTGCAGTAACATACAAAACAACTTTAATGTATTTTACATTTCAAGACAAAGAACCCAAAACTTCCTAGATGCGATTGGATCAAGTTTCTTTCTGACTCTTTTATCTGATTTCTATCGAAGTTTCCGTTTTTTTTAGATGATTTTTTTCCCCAATTTTCAATGCATTTTAACAGAAGAATCATTCAGTATATATGACTTCCTATTTTTCATTCCAAGCCGTGTTTGACTGTTCGATGCTATCTTCGCAAAAGACCTAATTCCATCTAGTGTAGGCCAAGTTTGTTTGAAATAGATGGAAATGCCTTCGTTACAAGAAACAGGTAATTTTGTGTAGAACTTAAGAAACAGCTTTTTTAGAAGTGTAAGCTTGATAGTAATGTTAGTTTAGAAATATTGAATGCTTCAAATGCTTTCTTTTTCTTTTTTAGGGGTAATGTTAGGAGCGGGGGATCGATTATCGATCGATAACATCCTTTCAGGATTGTGGGTCCTTTCAATTTTTAGTGTGGCAGGTGCTGTCTTGTCAGAAAAATAGGATGGCATAAAATCTGTCTGCAAATGTTTTTGGATTCAGTGAGGAAATTCCAAAAACCGCCATAATATTGACTGTTGTTAACACAAATAGTGCAGCTCTAAGCGCTGTTAATTTGCTTTTTGAAGGATCGCTAGACATTGCGATTAGAGTTCTACACGGGCCGAAATTTCCAGGCCCTAGCAAGGCCCGACAGTTAAAATTTTAGCCCGAGCCCGGCCCGGCCAGAAAGAAAAAAATATTGGCCCGACCCGAAAGTTAAAATGTCGGCCCGAGCTCGGTCCGGCCCGGCTCGGGTGAATTTCTACAGAACATTGATCTTTACTCTAACGGAAGAGTTCAGACCAAAAAACTTATCTTAGTCTTTTTTTCAAGTTTATAATATTTATTTATGCAGAAGTGCCTTAGGCTGCGATATTTACGTCTTTACTGAACCTTTGTTTGCTGTATGTAAATGTTTCAGTTATCATTAGTATGATTAATAAATAAAAAAAAAAAAATGGTATAAGGTAAAAGTAAAATCTTCTAAGACATTGGGAAAAATACGCTAACAGATGTAAATGTTTAAAATGTATTTTTTCTCGCGTATTGTTGTATTCATTTTGCATGAATGAACAGTTTAAAAGAAATTTGCAGTTTTCATTTTAAACAAAAGTTCCGTCAAAATCAGTTTTTTTTAATTCTTTTTTATGTATTTAATTCTATTTTAAGACGCCTAGTGATCTACGATTATTTAAAAAGAATAAATTCTTCTAATGTTTAAATGTAGAATAATGGCGACTTAAAAGTATATGCCTATTTTGCAAAAAAATTTGGACCAAGTCAAACTTTACTGATTTATGAATAGACTTTTCCACGTCAAGAAAAGGATTTTCATACGGGAAGATTCAGCAGGAACTGATTATTTTGGTCTGTGAAAACTAGGAAGAACGAAATCAGTCTCGACCTCGTACGGAAAAAATCAGTTAGGCTCGGCCCGGCCCGATATTCCAAGAAAAAAATTAAGGCCCGATCCCGGCCCTGCCCGAAAAGATTAGTGACTAGGCCCGTCCTGCCCGGCCCGAATCTTCAGAAGCAAGGCCCGAGCCCGGTCCGGCCCGAATGCCGTTAATGGAAATCGGTCCGAACCCGGCCCACGGGCCGGGCTCAGGTTTCGGGCTGAAGCCCGGCCCTCTCATGACTACAAAGCCATAATTAAAATAAAACGGATTAAGTGAGTGAATCTGTTTTTTTTAAATAATTCGCATTCATTACATTTTTGAAATTACCGTGTTTTTACAATGATAGTTTTTCTGAAATCACTTAATGTTCAATTGGGTTCATACTATATATGGTTATTCGATGGATTTTACTACACAATAAATACATTTTTTATACAATAAGACTTGCGTTTTTAGAGGAGGGGCACTCAAGAGGTGAAACATGTTTTCCCACGAGAAACATGATGGAAAACATACAACGTATGTTGTTGGAAAACCCTCTTTTAATACTACTTGGAAGAAACGCTGTGTGAGTTATTTGCGAAAAAACGCATAATTGCATGAAGAAAGAAAACGCTCACTGTGTAAAATGATGAAGAAACAGTTATTTGTTGAGATTTGTTAGGTTTTATCGTTTCTTTTAAGTTGTATGGTGTAGTAATGTAGAAGTTAATATGTCCTCCATTGATTAAAAAATGACTTACGAGGAGATGATTGCGAACTTAGTAATGTTTATAAAAAAAAACACTTTTCATTAGAAACAAGTAAGAAAAATCATGCGTTAAGCATAGATTATGAAGCACTTTCCATCACTTAATGAAATCTTTAACAAAACATTTTTATTTAGGAAAATAATAGTGTATAGCAAAATGTGCCCAAATATGTATTCCAGTACTTTTGAACAGCCCTGTATTCCATATGTCAGTTGATATAATGGGAAAATTTAGTTTAGCAAGAAAATATCCAGTAGCTTGAAATTTCTTTTTCAGCAATTCATACTATTAGATGGAAACATACTTGAATACTTTTGTTCAGCCCTGTAGTTTACATTGTACCTTTATTACACGTCAGCATTAGGTTAAAATTTATTGTAAACTAAAACACTTTTAAAACAACTGAAAGCACATTCTCATAAATCATCATTCATAAGCGTCCATGTACCGAATTCTTTGCGTGGCCCTGTATATCCTTTTATCTATATTCTGTAAACATTTCTCGGTAAATTGAGTGAAGCTCAGCGTAAAAATGCATAGCTTATTTAAAAACCACGCTTAAATAATTTACGCGCATATTCAGTAACGTTGATGAGCTCTTTTGGGTAGCCCTGTATATCAACTATAACATTTATACACACCATATAATGTGCATATATTTAGCGAAATATAAACGCGCATATCATAATTAAATTGCATTTCATCCCTCCATCAGCCATCATCGGACACATATACGGTACTTCGGAAAGAATATACTCTTTGAAATCTTTTGTATGGTCCTGTAAATGCTATGTACTTCATATTATGCAAGACAGTAGCGTATAATTTATATTAAGCTTCAGTGGCATACATCAATTTTATTATACATGAAAAAGCTTAATATATTTAAAATATGTCACACACAATTCCCCCTTTTACCATTATCTAATGGAATTCTTTTGTTTGGCCCTGTAAATGAATAATAGCTACATTTTCACCTAATATTTTATAGAATGCATATTTTAATATGTTTGACAGTGTATAACATCTTTAAAATTCCTTTGAAACGATTTTTCTCCATAGGCCGTAAAGTAATGGGAAACTTTTGATTCGCCTAGTAGATAAACTAATCATGGTAGAAACTTCATTTTCGATAGGACTTGTGCTAGGGTAAACGTCAATAACATCCTAAAATTTCATGGCAAACCGAGTATATTAACGATTTTTCCCCATAGGCCGTAATTTAATGGGAAACTTTTGATTCTCTCTGTAGATAAACTAATCATGGTAGACACTTCATTTTTATTAGGGTTTGTGCTAGAGTAAACCTCAATAACATCCTAAAATTTCATGGCAAACCGAGTATATTAACGATTTTTCCCGATAGGCCGTAATGTAATGGGAAACTTTTGATTCTCTCTATAGATAAACTAATCATGGTAGACACTTCATTTTCATTAGGGTTTGTGCTAGAGTAAACCTCAATAACGTCCTAAAATTTCATGGCAATCCGAGTATATTAGCGATTTTTCCCCATAGGCCGTAATGTAATGGGAAACTTTTGATTCTCGCTGTAGATAAACTAATCATGGTAGATACTTCATTTTTATTAGGGTTTGTGCTAGAGTAAACCTCAATAACATCCTAAAATTTCATGTCAAACCGAGTATATTAACGATTTTTCCCCATAGGCCGTAATGTAATGGGAAACTTTTGATTCTCTCTATAGATAAACTAATCATGGTAGACACTTCATTTTCATTAGGGTTTGTGCTAGAGCAAACCTCAATAACGTCCTAAAATTTCATGGCAATCCGAGTATATTAGCGATTTTTCCCCATAGGCCGTAATGTAATGGGAAACTTTTGATTCTCGCTGTAGATAAACTAATCATGGTAGATACTTCATTTTCAATAGGGTTCTTGCTAGGGTAAACCTCAATAACGTATAAACATTTCATAGCAATCCGAGTATATTTACGGGAGTTAGAGCGCGGACAGACGGCCAGACGGACATCCGGCCAGACGGACATCCGGCCAGACGGACAGACGGCCAGACAAACCGAATGCATAAGCACTTTTCAACTTTGTTGGAAAAATTTGCACCCTATCTAGATACGTATGCAAATTTAAATTTTACAAAATTTTATTTTTAATATTATAAAATTTTTTTACAAAATTTTATTTATAATATTACAAAATTCTATTACAAAATTTTATTTATAATATTACCCAAAAGTACTAAATAACATCAGGTATACTGATAATGTTCTTATAATGGCATTTACTCAAGATGTTTAGCCAGAACTTTGTTTGAACAAAATGTATTTTCTGAATGCTTAAATGAATAGATAAAAAATTACTTACATAAATATATTGCCATAAGAAATAAATAGTGAGTTGTTATACTTTTTATTTAATTTTTCCTAAAAACTCCTTAATTTAAACCATGTAAATTACAATAGATGTAATGCAAATTGTAATATAAATATATTTACTTTTCCACATTTAGAACATGAAAACCTGTAGTTGAATTAGGAATATGCACAATGTATTTTTTTTTTTTTTACAAAGTTAATTTTATTTATGCATTTCAATTTCTCAAAAATTATTTTAATTAAATCGTTGAATAAATAAAACGAAATAGAAAATGAAACAAAATTAAAAAAAAGTAATAATTCCTCTTGAAACCGCAATTAAATAAAGCGTTTATTTAATTATGTCTTCTTTATTAAAAGTTTTAATGTTATTAGTGATAAATACTCATATTTAAGTGCTTATTTCTTTTTAATTTTAGCAAACACGCAAACCACTTTGCTAATTAATAAATGTAAAAAAAATAATGTATTTAGAAATCCGAACAAAAGCGTTAATTTTTCTGAAATAATAGTATTTTCATTTAAGTTTATTCCTTGATGGATAGCGTCTGTTATTTGCTTCCGTAATGAACGCAGGAATAAACTTTTATATAAAAAATAGCAAAATTGATTTTAATTAGGGATTGTAAAAGAAAATGTGGCTTTAGTGGCATTTATGAAGATAAATAATGGATTATCTTTAAAAATATTTAAAATGTTTGCATAAAAGTATTGTTTTTAATGGCGGTAATTACTACAGAATACGTTTACACTGTAAGTATGTTACATACATGATACATACATGTGATGTATTTACATATACATCATTCATTATACGTTTACACAGTAATAGTTTGAAAATCGCTACGGTTATATTTATTGATACTTAACTAAAATAGACTCTAATTTTATTCAAAACTCATTAAACGTATCATTCTTTTTTTATAAACTGTTTTTGCCTAGTAACAAGAATGTAATATGCATTAATTTTATTAACCCATTAAGCGTCATTGCTTCCATCTTGAAAACATTACTCTGTTATTTAGAATTCTTGAACTATTACGTAGACTATTACTAAGAATTTTTTTTCTAAAAGAAATATTTTATATATTGTCAGAGAATTTATCTTATTTGTATTTTGAATATATGAGATAACTTACGTATTTTTTAAGTTTCATTTGTATTTTCAATTTTTTTAAATGTGTTTAAAATTACGAAATTTAGAACGGCTTTCGCAAGAATATATATATTTTTTAAAATAACTTACGAATAAAAAATATATTTTTTATTTCTAATAGGTTTAATACTGTCCATTATCTTATACTACATAAATATGTAGTTATTAAACATAATAGATTGATCATAATTCATGAAAAATGAGCTGCTCCCGTAACGGGAACAATGGCGCTTTCGTTAGTTTCAATGCCAGACGGAACACCCAAATTAGGCAGATTCAATACGATGTACTTATTACGTTAACGAAAACAGTCTGCACCGAAGCTTTGGAAATGCTTTTTTGCTCATTCCTAACAAATGTTTTTCGGAAGTGTTGTTCTTAAAATATGTTTATATTTTATAAGATATCTTCATTTTGATAAAAGATGTATATTTAATAGACTTTTCTATTTCTTTATCATATTTTTCGATTTTATGAAAAATATGTCATTAGATTGTCTTCAGATCACCGAACGTTCTCGAAAATTTTAGATCGGCCATTGGCTATGATGTGCTTCCACAAATTGAACAATTTAACTTTTAGCGGTTGTTTGTGATTTAGATGACTCAAAGCCCTTCTGCGTAGAACCTATAGGTCCCATCTCCCAAATTACTTTACTATTACGCGTAGTATTAACACTTGGTATTATTACCCATATTGGCGTTATTATCCACCCTGGCGTTATTACCCCGTGATTTCTTATGTAAATTTTTATTTCGCCGACTTTCACGTAAAACGCATAATTTTCAAGTTATCTCGAAAAGAAAAAAGGGAAAAGCTCATTTTTTTCTGGCTGGTTTTTGAGTATTTATTTTCAAAAATACAAGGAGAGAAATGGTGGTAGCCGTTTTTCATTAACACACTAAATATAGGAGTTGTTCTAGCTTGGTAAATCCTTAAGGAATCTAAAACATACTGCTAAAACAATTTACTTATATAGAATTCCTGCGTGATATTGTTAAGCCATTGATAAAAGTAAAACATAAAACAGAAGGACGTCCCCATTCAATTCATTCCGGATTTTTGTCAAATGACGTGCATTTTCATGACGTCAACCCTTTTCATAAAATGCTGTGAAAGTATGTAAAAAAATACTCGGATTTTCTGTAAAAAGTTCAATGCAATGCTGCATAAAAAATTCCGTTGTTTTTCATGTGAAATAATGTGAAAAGGTAATGTAATGATGAAAAATTAAGAGATGCATTATAAAAATGCTTATAAACATATAAATTTATTATTATTTTTTTATACTAAAAATTAATATTTTATTGTAATTGTAGATATAATTTATTTGAATTTTTCTTAAATTGTCTGTTTCGGAATGATATAGTCCTTTTTGCATTTAAAAAAGTGAAAAGTAACTTTTACGGAAGCAAAAGTATATTTTTGTAAAAAATTACCATTATTAAGCGCCATTGATCCCATTTCGATAACATTCTGTTTTTTATAATAAATCAAGTTATTTTTATTTTTTTTTTTCAGAAGTACTTTAATGATATCCTGATCATTAAGAAAAAACAGTGATTTCATAAAAAATTCGGTTAATATATATAACGGCGCTTAAGAAAAAAAAAATGCAGTTTAGATTGCTACGTTTTACAAATATTATTGTTAGTTGTTCAAAACTCTGTTGGCGTAAATATTCTGTACGTAAATATGCTATCTTCATCAGAGTGATGACGAAAAAAAATGTCTGAAATTTCTCATTTTTTGTAAAAAGACACTGGAAAAGGTTCATACTGGGGAAAAATTGCGATCGGGTTTATTATTAATAATATAAGACATTCTAAGATTATCAAATTTCAATTCGAATGAGGGGATAATTACAATAAAAGGATAATGACTGCTTATTTGAGTTTACCCTTTTAATGATGAATGTAGCAATGTATTTATTTATGTATTAATATAGTGAGAAGATGTGATAATTTTCAGAAAAAAAATCCAATATATTTTGTTTGAAAAAATTAATTTCCTCTGCTTTTAAAAGGTACTAGAACTTTAACTTTAAAAACAGTGTCACATATTGAGTTGTCATAAATATCATTTTTCGTATGCTAGTTAAACTTTTTACTACTAAATATTACTAAATTTAAAATTTCATATTTTTTTTTTTTTTTTTTTTTTTTTTTTTTTACAAAAAGCGCAATTTTTTTGTCACTAGATGTAAAAAAAAAAAAAAAAAACCGTATTGGAAAAAAATTTAAACAGTAACTACATTAAAAGAAGTCTTATCAGTTATCTGTCAGATTATAACAAATTTAAAGATTTTGGATATCTAACTGAAATTTTATTAAATGTTTATGCAGTGTTAAAAGTAACAATACTACCATATATGCCGATCTAATTATGTTTTAATAGAAATCTTGGATGTAATGATAAGTAAAAAAAATACATTAAATGATATTTAGGGAAATGTTATCAATAAAATGAGTTAGGATCGACGGGTCATTAAATTGTATCTTCTCAACAAAAGAAGAGCTTCAAAATTAATTGTAAAATTAGAAAATGCTGTTAAAACATGTCTATAAACACTACGTATTCTTTCTAAATATATTAATTTTTATATTGTAAAGTTGTATCTATTTTTCAGTAGTAAATTGCAGCTTTAGAATTATCTAATTTTCTATAATAGAAATAAAATACTTTACATACATTAGAAGAAATAATAAAAATTGTAAATGTATGAATGGTTTTAAAATTGCTTAAAGTACAAATGGATGGTCAATCTAATAAAATCGCAGTATTAAAACGCATATATCCATGCAATAAAATAATTTGCTAATAAATAGCGAAATTAAAAGAAATTGAAAACAAACCACATAACAATTTATAAACAAGTGGGTAAGTGTGATAGCAGATCGTACAGAAGTATTAATATCTCATTCAAAACTATCATTAAAATAAGAAACATTTCTTCAGCGCTCTTTCGGATTTCTTTGCCAGTTGTACACCAACCAGAACAGAATACTGAATTCTTCCCTTAAATGCTGCCTTGGTCGCATACATTTGTTGATTTCTCCATAAGAATCTGCAGATTTAGAGAGGGTACGCAAGTAAATAAAAATTGTGAATAAATGTAAAATATTGCAAATATTAGCATAAATTCAAGGGAGACCAAATTGGTAACCAGAGTCAACTGGTATTTAAATGAATAGGGATTTAATAAATAAAATATGCATATTTCACTTCGCATGTCAAAATAGATGACAAATATGATGTAATAAGATGAAGTAAAACAAATAAGTACGTTTTTTCACTTGATTTATTTTTTCCATTTATTTATGTTGCATACATAATAGTTTTTTATACCTATCTAAACTTGAGTGCAACATTTGGAAGGAATAAACAAACAAACAAACAAAAAAATGAACTGATGATATTATATATATATAATCAGGTTGTTTCGCTACCAGACCGACAAACTTTGAGGGATGATAGTAGAACAAAAAAAAAAAAAACACATTTAAATAGGAAACAATTATCATATTATATATATATATATGTATATATATATATTAATTGATATAGCAGCCTTTTTTTCAAAACATTGTGCTTTGTTGGGCGACAAGAGGTATTTATCTGTAATAACACAAAACTCGAATTCTCTGACTTACCGGGTGTCCCAAAAATGACTGATGGATTTTAAAATTCAATAACATGCAAACGGTGACAGCTATTTAATTAGTTTTTTACTGGAGGGTTATGTATAATGTCAGGAGTTTTTTTTACTGTAATTCTTTATTTTAGTTCGAATTTCAAACAATAGGTGGCGCTGACGGCGATTGAAGTCCAGGTGATCAGTGCTGAGTGAAGCGTCGACTTGGCCTTTTAATCACCGTCAGCGCCACCTATTGTTTAAAATTCGAACTAAAATAAAAAATTTCGGTAAAAAAACTCCTGATATTATACATAACCCTCCTGCAAAAAGTTTTTAAATAGCTGTCACTGTTTGGAAGTTATTGAATTTTTAAATCCATCAGTCATTTTTGGGACACCCGGTATGTAGTTTTTGTGTATGGACTCTGTGACAGACAAATTGAGGACAGAGACGAATAGGTTTTCGTCAGATGAACGAAACCTTAAATATATAAGCCATAATGGGTGCTTCAGGAATGCGGGGACTCATATAAGAAAGTTCGACTTTATGATACTCGTTTAAAATTTCATTTTTCTTATAATTAGGTACATAAAATAAAATAAATAAATTGAGTATTGTTGAGTATCAAATATTAAACAAATTGTGATTAAGAAACATTGACTAGTAGATCTGCGGTTTAAGATACTGATTTAATATATACTAGCATAATTTTGAACAATAATTTTAATTTAGAAGAACCTTAACTTATATTTGATGTTTTAATGGAAGTTTAACGATTGTATTTTTACAAAATGCTTCCATTAAGGTTCAAAATTTTTATTCAGTTTTTTTTTTAATTCAAGCATAACAAGCAGCTTATTATTATGACTATCAATTATTGAATGCAAATTTGAAAAGCATCTATATATTTGTAGAAATGCAGAATTTATGATAAAGTTTCACATACTTACAAAGATTACAAAGTTCATACAAAGATTAGATTAGCTAATGAAGTAGTAAGAAACTTTTTTAAGAGCGAATATACATATTGTAGTCCATATACAAGTCATAAGAAATCACTTTCGTTCATAAGTTAGTTTTCAAGTAATAGTTTTTTTTAATACTTTTTTAACAATATGTTTGATTCGCATGTTTTTCTAAGAAACTGTAGAATATAATATGTTAAAATTTGTTGTGATATCGGGAAACATACTGTTTGAGAAGAATAAGAAACACTTTTTTATTTGACTTTAATGAAATGGAAAAAAAATATAAAAAAAATGAAAATCCTAAAAGTTTAAACAATTGTTTTTTATTATTTTAAAAAATAATTTTCCTCAGAAATTTAATGGCAGAAATTTTATTTTTTTTTAAATTCAGTTATACAATTTCGGAAATTTTCAACTGTTTACTTAGAATATATATTTTGAAAAGTTTGCAAAGCATAAAAAGTAAATTTCGAAAAATACAATATATATATATATATATACATATATTAGGCAAATTTATAGCATAGTTATTCAAAAGTAAATGGATTATAACAGATGTGAATTTGCCAAGAGGGTGAAAAAATTCGGGGTCAGGATTTGAAAAAGAAATGTATTGGCTGAAGCCGCCAATGTACTTCCAAATGAGCCATCCCGGACGAATACTGGAGGAATAATGCACTCAAATAACATCAACGATATCACAATCTGGTATGATACTTTGGATCAGCTCAGCAGAATATATCGAAGGTCAATATATGGAACTGCGGAAAACACTGCATACGAAATTATATTAGATTAATTTATAACACAATTATTCAATCGGTAAATGAATTATGACAGATGTGAATTTTCCAAGGGGGGGGGAATTCCGGGACAAGATTCGAACCATATATATATATATATATATATATATATATATATATATATATATATATATATATATATATATATATATATATATATATATATATATATACATAACGACTCTGTTTAAAATTAATTATTTTGAAACCTTCAACACATAATCTTCTTGGTACAAAATTATTTAGCCTCATCTTTTTTTAGATCTATTTTTTATGCCTATAATTAAAAAATCAAAAATTTGACCAACTTTACATTACACGTGCCCTTAAAATGTAGAAATATATTTATAACATAAGAAAATTGATCTATGTTGTCTTTAAACATTAAATTTAAGAAAAATATAAGTAATTTATAAAACAATTTGTTTTCAAATGAAGCATCATATCATTCTTAGATAGTCTGCTTTTTCATAATTTTCAGAAACATACATTATTAAATACTAGTACACAGAACCCGGGGTTCCCGGGTCACAGAGTAAAGGTGAAAAACTTTTTTTAAAAATTAAAATTGAAAAGTCTAATAAATTTTTCCTACGTAATATGCTTTTTAAACTGCCAACTAATTCCAAACAGCAATTTTATATGAAAAATATTAATTATGTTACCATATAAAGCTTTGAAAATTATCGGTACTTCCGTATTAGACGCAAGATAGAAGTTATTAGCCAAAGATCTTGCCAAAGAATAAAATTGCATTATTTCAGTTTATTTTTTAAAATACATTTTTGTAAAGATTAACTGATTTATTTTCTGTAAATTAAGTTTGCAACGAACTAAAAGTTATTAAATTGATAGGAAAAAACGAAATAAAACCAACAACATTCACTGTTTTTTATAGCCGACGATATTTTGACATAACACGTTTTTAATTACTATTTTTTTCGGTTGGTATGAAAAAATGGCAACTAAAATATACAGTGATCTGTTATTTTTCACGGAAAAAAGAGATAAATGGAGTTGAATTATGCAGTTAAAACGGTTTCATGGGCGTTGTTCTTCCAATTTAAGTCTCTTATTCGGGCCAAACAAAAAAATCTCTAAGAACAGAGACCGAATCCTTTAACATCATTTTTTCTCTAAATGAAAAAAAAATAATTATATTTTAGCATTCTAAAATAGCATTTCATTGTATTATGAATTAAAACTGTATCGCTAAAAGTTTTTCTTTTTTGCGAAAGCACGTGGGTGTGTTTGATGCAATGCAGCGAATTTTAGAGATCTTTTTTGGCGTCATCTCCAGCCACAAAAATGCATCTCTATTCATCTTCTTTTTTTGTTACTCCATGGATATTTTTCCTTTTTTTCCCACACAATGACGATACTTAAGTTGCCACATTTAGAAAAAATGAACTAAAAACTATAAAAAAAATTAATGTCTCAAAAACAAATTTAGATACAGTTTTCTAACAAACTGCATTTAAACGTGCATATTTTTCTCCATACGATGGTATAAATGTCGAAAACGTGCTATGTATAGAAGTTTAAAATTTTACAATAGCGAAAATTGTAAAATTAAAATGCCATCGAAAAGTGTTGCCATTCAAAACATGACGTATGCGTTACGCACAGATACGTTTGGCCTTTATTATATAGATATAACTTAATATTCTTTATTACGTATAATTACGCATTTCAAAACAAACTGTGATGTTTAAAAGTATTATTTTCTTGTATAATTGCATATTTCAACTGTTTTGAAGCCTAATAAACATAAACAAGAGTTACACATACAAGATGATTTTTTAAGAAAGAAACTGTAAATGTAAATTATAGTTTTCCAAAAATTTCAAGTATCTCGCTGGCATCAAACATTGTTTAAAACACATTAACCCGCTTATTTTAAGAAAAGTTTGATTGTTTATATTTAACATGCTCATCACTAAAGCAAAGAACTAAACAATTTATAAAAAAAAATGGCGTAAGATTATACAATTTGTGTACTTTTTGTTTTAGAAACATAAAATCTAGCCTGTGCTTAAGGGAAATTATTGAATTTGTATACTTAGGAATATAGAACCTGTATTAACACAGTCTAAGAAGTTGGAAGAGTTTTCTGAAGTGTAATATATATATATATATATATATATATATATATATATATATATATATATATATATATATATATATATATATATATATATATATATATATATATGTATATATATATATATATATATATGTATATATATATATATATATATATGTATATATATATATATATATATATGTATATATATATATATATATATATGTATATATATATATATATATATATATATATATATATATATATATATATGTATATATATATATATATATATGTATACATATATATAAATGTATATATATATATAAATGTATATATATATATATATATATATATATATATATATATAAATGTATATATATATATATATATATATATATATATAAATATATATATATATATATATATATATATATATATATATTTATATATATATATATATATATATATATATATATTTATATATATATTTATATTTCATTGCATTTTAAGTTAAAAATATGCGAAATTTTCTTAGCTATATAAAATAATATTATAGTTTGCTATTAGAAATACATTGCGTACTAATTATGCAGATAAATAAGTTTTACATGTTTGTTTGTTGATTCTGTTATGTAACCTACTTCCTATTTTAAATTTTCTATGCTACATAAGCATTCACATTTCTAAAAAGATATTCTATAATTAGTTTTTGCGTAATACGATTCTTATATTAAAAACGTTTTTCTCCAAACATATTGTTTCATTCTATTTTACACCAGCTGACCCACCAGGTGATTTTTAAATGCAGGGTTTTAAGAATTAATACTTTTGAAAAGTTGTTATCTTCATACAATCGAATTCTTTCTTTTTCAGATTTTAAGAATAAAAACGATTTTTCCCCCAAATCATGACGTTATTTTCGATATGAATTATTTCAAGGTGCTTATTATGGACATCAAAAATCCCTTTTCTTTCCTTTTTTTTTTTTTTTTTTTTTTTTTTTTGCCATTTTACCAAATGTAAATTAAACTTAAAAATTTACATGTGGTAACAGTAAGAAATTAAAAACGATTTTTTAAAATGAGAATTAATATTGTTACAAAAAATATCTTTTGTTTAATATTAAAAAATAAGCATTTTATTTATTATTATTTTTTTGACGCATATTCGCCTTCTTTTCGTATTTACTTAAGTTCGTTTAACTTATATTAATAAGAAATACTTGCACTTTTCTGTTTTGTTTCTTATATGAAGATATATTATTTTTTTCTTATTGTATAATTATACACATTTATATGTGTGTTTGTGTACATGAAAATCGTACAATAAAAATGTATTGTTGAGAAAGAAATTTTATTCTTGGTTTTGATATTAATCGCGAGATTTTATTCAACATAGATACTTTCATTCTTCATAATATAAACTTTTGCATCCCATTTTTTCCAAAAGTACTTATTTATCTTATTTAAATTTAAATAACTAAATGTACGAATAGAGCTACGAATTAGTACCACAGTATAACTGTAATATTCAGATGACATTTAAAATAAAATTTAGGAAACAGTTTTTTAGAGTAGGTTTCCAAACAAAACATCATGATTGACGTCATACAGAATGCATTTATTATTATTATTTATATAATTCCTTTTCATTTTTAACGTGGAAATCTTCAAATTTAAAATAAATCAATCGAAATAAATTATTATTTGTGATTTTAATTCTTGACCAATATGAAAAAAAAGAAATTTTGAAATATTAATTAAAAAAATTCAATAGAATAAATAAAATTTAACCTATGTTTATTTCGGGCTGTAATCTATTTATGTACAATAATACAAAGAAATTAATTAATCCTTTTTAATTCAAGCTTTCGGAAAAGTTTCCGCATTCATTATGCTAGAAGGATTTTTTTTTTTTTTAATAATTACAAATAACAGATACATAGATAGACGGGACTTCATTTTCAAATACACTAATACCGAATGCGAAGCAATATAATTTATGTATATAACTTTAGGGAGCTTTTTCCTTACTGAATTGTTTGCAAGGGCAAGGCAATGTGTGAATTCATCAAGTCTTGATGAATGAAAGTCGAAATGCGAGTCGAAATACACTCCAAAATATTTGAACAGGTATTAGTATATTTTTTCACTAGTTTTCAGAAATAAAATTAAATCCAGAATTACTGAATACCAAATAAGGAAAAATTTTCTCATTGGTATCAAAGTGTAAATCCACCGACTGAAAAATTCCAAGCCAGAAATCCTACCCGGATTCCTACCATAATATTTGACGTGTGTCGGGTTTGTTGCCTGAGTTTAATATTTTTGACGTCGTTAGTTTAATATTTGTATCAATGTGAAAAATTTCACATATTTAGCATACAATAACTTCGAGCGTAAATGCTCTGCAGAAAATTAATTGAAAAATTTATTTATATTTACACTTAAATGTGATTACCTATGCTAGGCT
Source organism: Maratus speculifer (assembly GCA_964019185.1). Lineage (NCBI taxonomy): Eukaryota > Metazoa > Arthropoda > Arachnida > Araneae > Salticidae > Maratus > Maratus speculifer. The sequence continues at coordinate 39,200,020 of OZ025297.1, forward strand.
TTGCTTCTACTCGTGCTTGCCGGAGGTTTGTGTCCTGATTAAGAATATTGCTTCTTGTGCTGTAATTTCAGCTTTACCGAAATTTAAATTTCAGAGATGTCACGCTGAGTATCGTCCTCCCGTAAGGCATGGTGACGTCACTGCGACGTCGTTGTGAAGTCACATTGTTACTTTCTGACCATCGATTGTCGATGTGACGTCACGTGACATCGATGTGAAGTCACAGTGACTAAAACGTGAAGTCGTTATGGCCGTTTTAGAGCTCGTTTGTGGCGTTTCACAAAGTGGTCACAATGTGACAAATTTGTGAAAAATGTGTCATTTGTGACTAATTTGACATTAACATTGTGACGAAACTGTGACAAAAGCAACTCTATTTAAATTGAAAGAAACATGTTTTTAAAATAAATAATATGTTTTGAAGGATAATTATAATTTTCTAAAAATTTTTAATAAAGTCACATCTCAGTCACAATGTGAAGTCACTGAGTGGTGGCATTTTGGTCACACATGTTATGTGACCATGCATGCTATGAGGGCTCTTAGCTTAATAGTGGAGCAATGCGTGATTGGTGGAATATGAGCTATTTCAGGGATACTGGTTCCCAGACAAGATATTTTTCACTCTGTTGGTTTACGCTTTGATAGCAGTGTGAAATATTTCTCGTTCTTAATAATTACGCGCGTAAATTCACTGTGGCTAATTAAGGATAAATTATATTTATAGAAATGAAATCAACTGAATTTTTCTCATCACACTGCACGAAAAAATATTCAATTTATTTTCTCGCAGAGTTTCTGCCATTAATAAAATGAAAAATGGTCATAAAAAGTATTATCTCCAAAATTTAGAAATCTTGAAAGCTTTTAATATAGGAGGATCAATTACACTGTTTGATAATATAACAAATAATAAAATAAGCTCATCAGTGTATACTAGATGTTAAAATTTGTTTTTTAAAATTCATGTACTACTTACAAGTAAAGCAGAGTTGATTTCCTACAGTTTCGAACAATAAAGCTTGTTCATCATCAGGGAAACATTAGAAGATAAAAAACTAACACGTTACACAGTTCACATAATACAACACTAGAAGCAAAAACCCGCCTTTCTTCTGAAGGAAAACCAAATTCGCATGTGAATGCAGCCGTGGCGCCATCTATAGTGTAGAGATCAAATTAAAGTTCATTCGAACTTTATTTCTGTTTGTACTTGTACTTTAATTTAGTGCAGCATACTTCTAATGAACAATTTAACCTGGTCATGTCATATATTGATGGATACAGGAAATCACATTTCTACATATTTTCAACAAGACACCATAGCAAACTAACTAAACTAATTAATGACAATCCAAAGCCACCATCCCCAAGACAGAAATCTGTTGAATTTGTAAACCTGTCCACGAAAACATTATCAGAGGATGAAACAAAAATATTATCAAAAGGTCCAAAATTTATATTCCAAAATAAAACAAATATTAAAGAAGTTGTTACAGATATTGAGTCGGTAATTCAATCAGTCCCTCAATCCGAACGGGATACAGTCAGGCACAAAACCATAGATATTATCAAGAAATTTAAACATCAATACAAAAATAGTGATAACTACTGTAAGAGAACTTTAACCAATCTGAAAAAAAGATAAGGATTTATTTATAGTTAAAACTGACAAATCTAACAAGCTTGCTATTCTTGACAATCAAATGTATATCAATAAAATGGAGGAATGTATTAAGGAGCTCTCATGTGTTACACTTAACAAAGACCCCAACACCAACATCTATAATAAGACAGAAAGGCTAAAACAGTTATTCAAGAAATATAATATTCAACTAATAGCATCAACTCCTCCTAATCTTATGAAAGTAATAAGCAAGAAATTAGACCCAATAGACCCCATTAATTATGCAGGTGTATATGAAATACCTTTTTTGCTTAACAACAATCAACTCAAATATTACATAGGAATGACTGGTCGAAAATTCAGCAAAAGGCTTAAAGAACATAAAAGAGATATTAAGTATAATAAACCAAGCACATCCATATCAAGACTCTGTTCCATAAATGAAGTACAATCAATTGATTATAACAACGCAAGAATTATTTCCCGGCAAATGAACCCCCATAAGTCTAAAATTCGTGAATCAATAGAAATTATAACATGGAATAACCAACTATGTAACGATAATTTATCCTATTTTATACCTATTTCCTGGATAGACTTTCTAAAAACAGAAATAAAGTTCGAATGAACTTTAATTTGATCTCTACACTATAGATGGCGCCACGGCTGCATTCACATGCGAATTTGGCTTTCCTTCAGAAGAAAGGCGGGTTTTTGCTTCTATTATTGTATTATGTGAACTGTGTAACGTGTTAGTTTTTTATCTTCTAATGTTTCCCTGATGATGAACAAGCTTTATTGTTCGAAACTGTAGGAAGTCAACTCTGCTTTACTTGTAAGTAGTACATGAATTTTAATAAAAAAAATTTTAACATCTAGTATACACTGATGAGCTTATTTTATTATTTGTTATATCTTGAAAGCTGTTTAAATGTTATCAATTTTCATATAACATTTTTATAGCAAACTTGGATCACTAAAAGTCTTCTATGTTATTTCCGCCTCACTAGCACACAAATTTTGTCTCCCTTAATAATTAAAAAAATCCTAAAATAAAATTTACCAATAGTTATATCATAATCAACTAAAATACAACATTTTAAATCTCAATCGTTATTTAGATCTATAATGTAGAAAAAAAATCTCAATGATGATTTCTGATAAGCTAGAATTCAGAATTTATTAAAATTTTTCTACTGATATATAGATGTATTGTAAATAGTGCTTTTGCCAAAGCTATACGTTTAAAAAGAAATCGCAATTCATTAGCCTGCGTTTGAATTATCGTCCATACCAGTCTTTGTATCCATAAAATCTCTGAATTTTTTTCTAAAATTTATTAATATGCATATACAAAAATCTAATTCATAGCTAAACGCCTGTAACCATATCATCTAAATTGAGGACAGCACTAGTCAATATCTTTGGTGTCTAATACTGTGAAGGAGTGACCTTTGTCATAAAGGCACTCTAGTATTTCTGAGATCGTGACGTCAATAATTTAACAAATGTAAGCGTGAAAGCGACATCGATCCTCTCTTTTACTTTAATTTTCTAAAGCGTGTGTGTCTCTTTCGGATTCTACAGTTAGGTCACGGTTAGTAGTAATATGTAAATTCGCAGTATCTCAGTTTGCAACACATAAAAGCTTGGAGTTTGAGTGTGTGTGGAGTGTCTCTGGCGACATTAGTCAGCAGAGTGTGCCTAGCGATATTAGCCAGCTAAGGAGTGTCTCTAGCGGCGATTGCCCACTGGTGTCTAGCTGCGTTGATTGATCCAGAGTGAGTAGTATCAAGTAGCATCGAGCCTCCAGTGAGTTGGGAAGGTGTTTTGGAAGGCAACTCGGGAAGTTGGCCGGTAGTAAGAAATTTAATAGTAATTAATTTGATCATCTCAAAGTTAATAAAGAAATATATACAGCCACGGGCTGTCTAATAAGATTTTATCTAGCAGCTTAGCCGAAAGATAGCTGAGAAGTAATCTGAAGTACCCCGATTTAGCTAGTTCCGGAGCTGTGAATTTGAGTTTAATATTTTAGTAGTGTTCTCAGTTGTGAAAATTACATACTTGCTCCACTCCCCTTGAGCCCTTATCGTTTTTAATAAACTGTTATTATCTTATGTACTGAGTTATGTCTGCATTTAACACCCAGTACGAGCACCCAACCGTTACAATACAAGTCCTGCATAAGGCTCCTAGGGCTCCCAAATGGTCCGCCAACTAAACATCAATATCTTCTTAGAAAGATTTCAGTTTTATATTTTTCTTAAAAATTGCGCAGAAATCGCCTTCGGTGGTTAGTTTTGGCACTAATGCTGTAAAAATCTATTATCAAATTTTCTGTTAAAAAAATATATTGGTGTTCAGTTCGCGGACAATTTGTGAGCCATGGGCTCCAACATATCAGGTTGACTAACGCCTTTATTTAATTGCCAATAGGATAAAAACAATTTACCTAGCCACCTGGAAACAAAAAGTCGCGCGTCTAAAACTGAATCAAAATGCTTTATATGTCTCCTTGTATTATAGTTGCCTTAGTCTTTGTAAAAATAGGTTTTTCAAAAAATGAGATGAAAGCTTGGAACAGGATCAGGGCCTGACTAAAGCAGGGGCATGCGGGGCAATTGCCCTGGGCCCACCGGCTTGAGGGGGCCCCCCAAGGAGAGAAAAGTTTCTTGTTAAAAGAGGGCTAAATGATACAAAATAGCAAAATATTACCAAAATTCTTTTTTATTTTATTTTAAGGGGTCTTTTTTTTCTACCCCCTTTGTTCCCGTGTTCCACGTTCCCTTAAAGTAATAGTTACATCATAAAAAAATTAATAGTTAAAATTATCTATCTTCTGTTATTATGTATAAAGATGTAAAATATGAATACTGAAATCAGTACTTGGTACGAAATTTATCCATACATACAATAGGTTTGAATTTTAATTTTAGTCACTTGAGTATAATTCACAAACAATTTTAAAATAGAAGGGGACCCTCCTAATAATGTTTGCCCCAGGGCCCCCCATTGTCTAAGTCGGGCCCTGAACAGGATTAAAGATTCTGAGAGGGTGCAAGAAAATAACCCCAGGGATAAACTGACGAGAGGAGGACGTATGTCTATTAAAAAGGATAGCGATTTTTTTTCAGTTATTAGATTCTTGTGCTTATTATATCAAGTTGTCGGTTTATTCTTCTTATGATATCCCTTTGTAAATTTTATTAGGTCATTTGATGTAAACATTTTGTCAAGTATTGTTTCCAAAATTGTCTCAGTGTCATTTTTTTTATGTTTAAGTTAAACCTGCTGTTGTTTTGATTAAGAAGATATGCACAAGAATATATATACAAAATACATGAATGTATAAACACTACCTGTCCAAAGATGACCGTCCACTTGCGATTTTAGACATTTTGTTAAATATCTATAAAGATACACGAGGAATAATCCTGAAACTCTTAATGTATAAATATAATAGTGTAAGTCAAACATTTTCATGAAGATTTTTCCCTGAAACTCCATAGGGGACCGTCAACAAATTAAAAAATAACGAAAATCTTTTGGATAACCCTGTCAAAAGTAATGTAGCAAAAGAGCTCAAACTGTAGATTATGATTAAGTGGCTTATTGTAATAAACTGTGTTCATATTTATGTCGATAGCATGCATAGTCGTAGAAAAATTAAGGTTTGTATGAAAACAGTCCCAAATTTTTCTATGATTTTTGCATATAATTTGCAGAATTCGAAATAGAAAATAATATTCGCTTCTGAAAATATGACAAACAATATTGCACACAATACCCTGTAATCAAAATTTAAAAAAAATACATGGAAAATGAGTAGGTATTCTACATAAATTTTCAATGTGCATGCGTCAACCATATCAAAATTTCATTTGCATATTATGTTAGCTATATGTATAGAGCAACTTTTGTAAAAGTCTCAAAATCATAGCTTGGAAATTCTGAAAATAATCGTGAATAGAATAAGTTGAAAATTCGTTATTCCCAAAATGAAGCGAAAAGAAAAAGGATTGTGTTTATATATTCATTGATTAGTATCAATATAAAATTCACAATTTGGGGCGTACTAATACATTTAGATAAACCCCCTTTTTTTTGCTTGCTTTATTTTGTGAACAACGGATTTTGTGCTTATTCTATAGACGATTACTTCAGAATTCCGAAGCTATGATTTTGAGACTTTCACAAAAATTGCTCTATAAATTTAGCTAACATAATAAAGAAATTAAATTTTGATATCATTGACGCGGTTGTTATCACATACGCAGTGAAAAATTATTTAGTAAACCTACTCATTTTTCATAGAATTTTTATTATTTTTTAATTATGATTACATGATATTGTGTGCAATATTATTTGTCATATTTTCAGAAAAGAATATTATTTTCTCTCTCTAAGAACTCTGCCAATTATAAGCAAAAATTTTGGGAAAATTTGGAACTGTTTCTATAAAAACTTTAATTTCTCTACGAGTATACATGCCGTCGACATAAAAATGAACATATTTTATTGCAATAAGCCACTTAATCATAATGTACAGTTTGAAAGCTTTTTCTACATTAGTTTTGAAAAGGTTATCCAAAAGATATTTATTATTTGTTAATTTGTTGACTGTCCCCTTTGGAGTTTTGGGAAAAAAATCTTTACAGAAATTTATGACCTTTACTATTATATTTAAACTTTTAGAGTTTCAAGATAATTCCTCATGTATTTTTCTAGATATTTAACAAAATTTCTAAAATCGCAAGTGGACGGTCTTCTTTGGCCAGGTATTGTACAATGAATAAAACACTGGAATATGACAGATAGATATTTGTAGATTAAAATGCCTATCGGGAACTGATAATGGAGAGAGTTATGTATGGTAAAGTAAATAATGCAATATCAGTTTAAACTAGTAAACTGTGGCTACTAAAGAATGTTTCTTTTCATATTATTCTAATATATCAGTTAAATAGAGTAGTAGTATACCGAAAATTACAAAATAAAGTGATTTTTTGGAATTTAAAAGATACTTAATTGAAAATTTAAAAACTGCATAACATCACCTCATTTTGAGTATTAAAATTCAAATAAGATCAATTCATAAGAAAAGTGGAGGATTGTACTTTGTGCTTATGTATAAATAATTAAATAAACAACGTCAAAGAGCACAAATATTATGATGTAAAATATGTTAAAAGCATACAGCTGTTTCGGGACTTCTAAAGTCCCATCATCAGTGCTAAAAATGTGTAAAATGTAAAAGATAAGTCACATTGTTAATCAAAAATAGAACCGTGCATCAGGAGAAGGTCCGCCGCACAGCTGAGGCATTCCACGGGAAGGCCCCGACACTGTTCTGTGCCGAGCCGAACGGATCGCTCCGCCAGCTTCGCCCAGTCCCGGTGCAGTGTCACACCCGCTTCGGACCCCAGCGGGCTGGGGTCCGAATCGGGTGTAGCATTTTTATATTTTTATATTTTTGGCGGGTAGGTCTATTTTTATTTAACAATGTGACTTATCTTTTACATTTTACACATTTTTAGCACTGATGATGGGACTTTAGAAGTCCCGAAATAGCTGTATGCTTTTAACATATTTTACTTTATAATATTTGTGCTCTTTAACGTTGTTTATTTAATTATTTATAAGATTAATTCATGTATTTTTAATCATTAATTTTAAAAGTAAAATATAGAAATTGAGAAGCAGATGTAAGGTTCAACTAAAATAAGTAAATAAATAAAAATAAAATAAATTACATGGCATTTTCTAAATTGAATAGGGTAATATTTGTGAATATTTAATAAAAATGGTGTTTCATAAGCAACGCCATATTAATTTTAAGAAATTCCATCTCTTAGATACATAATTATACATGTTACAGAAAATATGGAAATGCAACATTCTAACGTTATCCGTTCAAAGGTCAAATGGGCATCGGTTTAGCTTAACTTTTAACTTAATTTAAAATGTTTTATAATTTTACCTGCAGACAAAAAAAATAATTACCACTTGGAACTTTAATAAAGCAACAACTCCTTACCACCTTTCTTAAAAATACCAAAATCTTGTGTAAACCAATCTTACCGAGATGTTCTAAACTTGAAATCTCAAAATCTAGTACAGAGATGCCAGATATATTGCTGACACTGCATGCAAAACAATTATCATTCTCGCAGTTATACTAAATGTTAAATAGTCAATCTTTAACTATGGAAATTATTAGAAGTGTACATATTTTCATACACTTTCTGAGGTTTTGTCCATAATATTTCATAACACGTGAAAAACACTTCATTTTTATTTTTTATAGTATTTTGACTGTAATTGTCTATTGGGTTGTAATCTGCATTGTCAGTTAATTAAATATGAAATCCAGAAAAATCTCAAATTAAATCCTCTCTTTTCATACTTTAAATATGTTTTATCAGCATAAAATTTACTTTTCAAAAATATTAATGTTACATTTGCTACTTTTGTAATACTTAGTTTAGATAATGTATCAATTTTAATCTAAATATTTTACATGCTCAATAAGTTAAAAGGCTTTTGCAAAAAAACAATTACAGATTATGTTTCGCTGAAAGATTTATCGATTTTTTGTTAAACGATAATCTATATCTTAAGTGTAATAGCTGAAGCGTTTAATTTCTCTCCAACATATAAACAAAAATTTGAGTTAAAGATGTTATATGCTTAGAAGTGTATAAAATATCCGAAAAATATTACGATATTTTTGTTATCTTTTAATTTTTTACGAAATAAATATTATTTAAAAGCAAAAGACACAACAAAAAAGGGGTTATTTTTAAGGAGATATGATGTACAAACAAAGTGAATTAATTATAAACATGTTTTTTAAGTAATATTTTAATTAAACTACTTTCACAAAACAAACTTTAGTATTATATCTATTAAAAGTCTGGAGTGGTATCACCTGAGAGATTTTCGAGAAGTGTATGTGTTTACTAAGTGAAACACTTTTAGTGATACACTACATACCTATCTCATGGAAAATGAGATGAGAGACAGAGAGAGAGAGAACACTTTTAGTGTGTATATAAACAAAATAACCATAATTAAACGCACGTGCTTTAAGGATTCTACAAATTAAACTATTGTGGATATTTCTGCAGTTTTGAATTTTCGTATTTATACTGTTTATAGTATGCAAAAAAAAATATGATATTAAAATTAATTTCGAAATTCAAAGGTAGACGGCGCTTAGATGTGATACTTTTTTTAGTAAATAAATTTAAAAAATTAAAAAATTAAAAAAAAATTTAATGTGCGATCGAAAATACAATATTCTTTCATGAAAGTTCTATGTTTAAAAACATCTTGACTTTCTGTCTCTCTCTCTTTATATATATATATATATGTGTGTGTGTGTGTGTGTATTCTGTAAAATTTTCCTCATAAAAATTTTGAAGATTTAGATTGTAGAAAATTACCCATTTTATTTTAAATATAGTGAATAATTTTCGGAATAATTGTTTTATTAGAGGATCGATTCTAGCATGCTTTAAGCTTTATAAATACATATTCTTATTTTAAATTTTATCAATGAGTCGCATTCGGTTGGATTCAAAATTAAACCACATTTTTTTTTAAACGGTACCGCAGTAGTAATGCTCCAATAAGTTAATACAATATTCATTTACTCGTTAACATTTTCAGGGCGATTTTTCTAATACAGTGCCAGGTAAAAAAAGTTTGACAGTCAATGCTTTTTTTAAACCCTTTTTTGAGTAATTATCAGAATTTAAAAAAGAATGTAGAATGCTCAGTTATGTCAAGCTGTTAAAGGGACTACTCCACCTGACCTCTCGCCCGCTTTTACTAAATAAAACAGGAAAAGAGACGCTGGTCATCAAAATTAAAATGTAATGAAAAAAAATAAGCTAACTAAAGTAAGGTTCCAACCAGCGCCCAATGCTGCAATTATTTATGGCAAATAATGCTATTGAATAGAAAATTGAACTTCCACGTATATGTTAGCATGGGAAATATGCAAACTGGATGCTTGACGATGTGATACGCAATGGACGTATGTTGGAATAATAATTGGTAGTATTGTATAAAGCGAATGTGGTCTCTGAGACTGGTCAGTATTTATTAGTTATGGCTAAACAACATCATTTGGGTTGAGGTCAAAAGTAGTGAATATATGGTAAAATTGAGGGCGGTCAAACACAAATGGAGATCACCGAAGATTTGAATATTCCTCAAAGAGTCACATTAAGAGATTCAAGTCACTTTTTAAGTACTTGATCCATAGATATACGGCCTGGTTGAGGGAGATTACGAGGAACAACTGTATCCGAAGACCATTTTCTGCCACATTCAACTCAAAGATACCTTGAAGCGACTACAAGAGATTTGGTTTCAATCCTTCAGGCTATTTCAGGAACTCTAATTAGCCATTTTACTGATGGATGAGACTTAACAAGAGTGGACTTTGAGCGAACCTTTTATCCAATTCACTGTAATTTCCAAAAGGGTAAGTTTAAACGATCGTCGTCATCATGCTAAACGGAGCCAAGAAGACTGGGCACCAGAATTGTTTATTGTGAAGTCTAGATATATTCTGAACACTGGTTTTAGAGGTGTTTTGATCTGGAGAGAAAAGAAAATGTTTTTTTCCTTGCGTTGTCTAAGAATCAGGACGTTTTGAGGACAATGTCCTTTGTTCTGTTGAACATGACGATGTCAGAATGCCGGAAGATTAAACGGGTCCCCTTTGGAAGCTCTAATAAGTGGGACACAAACTAAAGATTATACTTTTTGCTTACAATACACCTTCATGAAGTCTTTTTGTAGCAATAGAATGGCTAATTAGAGTCCCTATGGCCGTCTGAATTTCTGAAACCAAATTTCTTGTTATTACTTTGCGACTTCTTTGGGCTAAAAATGAGAGAAAACGGTCTTTGAACGCAGTTGCTTCTTTTGGTCTTTCGTGACCAAGCTATCTATCAACGTATCCAGTGCTTACAAAGCGGTTCGTAGCTGTTGATATGACACTTTTAGGGATATTCATTTCTTTAACAATCGTCTTACCTGTGTGACCTTCTTCGATTAAACCTATTATTCGCCATTCATTCTGCTAACATAATGATGCCTTCTATTCATATCTAATGAATTCTGATCACCGCATTCACTTTTAAAAAATACTACAGACCAGATTTCTAACATATGTCCATTACGACCACATTGACGGCACTAATGTATGCATGGAATGCAATTTTGTTTTTAACAGAATTTAATTAACATAAATAAACGATGTATTGGCCATTGATTGCAACATTAACTAAGTGAACATAATTTTACCCATTAATCATAAATTTTGTCGACCAGGATATAATAAGGTATGTGAACATTAAGATTTGAGGTGTGATCCTCACACAGTGTAATGTGGCTCTCACACATTAAGTGTGAGGGCCAATATTTTTTTTTCTGCTAGTGTAGAAGCGATTGCACGGTTGTTTTCAGTGTCTTAAAATCCATTAAGGGGACGTTGGTAATAATTACTTATTACCAAATTCCCTATCCGCTTAATGGATGGTGTAAATGTAGGCTGTTCTTTTAAAACTCTTATCTTACTTAAATTAAATGCCTCTTTATGATTTATCTATTTTAATTTAGTAGAAACTCATTAATATGTAAAAATTATGTATGTATATATATATATATATATATATATATATATATATAATAAACGTATTTTTCTTCCTAGGAGATTTGAAAGGAAGATTTGAAATATTAACTTAGACACGTTTTTATAAAAAATAACGAATGAAAATTTTAATTCAAATATTGTGCGATGATGAAAAAGTACAATATTTTATATACTGAACCTATATTATTTTGAATTTATTTTTTAAAATGATAAATTTCTATTATCAGAATTCTGCATGTTTCTGATATACTTATTCCACGTTTAAAAAAAAACGGTGTCAAAAGTGGGGATGAAGCATTTTAGAATACTTGGTAAATTTCAGCAAAAGGTTTAGGTATTTGCCTAAAATTCCGGAAAAGAAATCTTTTAAAAGATGATTAAACACATTTTTCAGTGACTTTATAAATTTTTTCTAAGGAGTTTTGAAGGGAGGGTCAAGCATTTTAGAACACTTGGAATAGTCAGCATTCGTTTACGCAGGGCCTAGAAATTTTGGTAAACACATCTACTAAAAATATAATAAAACATGTGTTCCAGTGATTGAAGAAATTCACTGTCTAGGACGGATTTGCGGGGTTTAAGGCGTGAACTGTCATTTTAGAACACTTGCCATATCTAAGCAGATGTTCTAGGTAGGAACTGGAAGTTCCGGGCAATAATTATGTAAAAAATAATTAAATACATATTACCTCGAATTGATTAATTCCTTTCCCTAAGTGGCTTGAAAGGTAAATTGAATATTTAAGAATACTCTGCTTACCTCATTAAAAATTTCTGGTAGGTGCCTGAAATAAAAAAAAAAACCAATAATCTACTAAAAAAAATAATTTAAGATTTGCTTCAGCGATTTTTAAAATTTCCCTCTTAGGTGAAGTAAAGGAGATATGGAACATTTAAGAACACTTGGTATATCCTAGCAGTTGGTTTCAATAAAGCCCTGAAATTCCAGTTTTCCAACAATTAGTACCTACAACATACCTTAAATACCCTGTAATTTTCATAAAATACGTGTTTTGAGACATCATGTTTTATGTGAATTTTATTTTTTCGTTCCTACTGGTAACCCCTTTGCGTTTGGCTGTCCAATAAGATAGTGCCCTGCAAACTTGAAATTTGCAGCATCTGAAATGTGTATTAAGATACATTTCAATAAGAAAATATTTACGAATGAAACGTTTCAATGATTTATAATAAACCTACAAAATTATTTACAATAAAAAATGCACGTTATATTGGTAAGTCTAACTCTTAAACAAATGATATTTAAACTAAAGTTAACAAAATACTATTTCCATAAAACTCAGTTGTAGAAATTATTAAAATTAAACATTAATAGTAATGTAAGCAGAAAAATATTATAAAAATTTGTTACTATGACAAAGTTATAAATTAGGGCCCTTATGGTTGGTATTCTAAAATGATAAGGGGGGGGGCAGCAAAAAATATTCCACTTTGACTCAATGATAGAATTTCTTCCCCGTGAAATATAAACCCGATATCTTTTTCATCATCTTAAAACTTACATATGCATCTTTAATATCTGTATTCAGTTTTTTAATGATATTCTAATTTGTAAATTTAAAAATCATTTAAATTCAAAACTTGAAGTCTCGATTGCACTTCGCTGGAAACAGATACTAAACTGTTTATATTCTATTAACTGTAAATCAAATAATGTGCATGCAATTTAGATGACGCATGCAATAGATACTATAGACGATTGTTTAGTATTCAAAAGTAACATTACATCGTATTATGAACTAAAATCTATGTCACCCAAAGTTTTTTTTTTTTTTTTTTTTTTTTTTTTTTTTTTTTTTTTGTCTGCGATTGCAAGCGGTTGTGTTTATTTATAATGTAGCAGATTCCAAGATTACATTTTTGTCGTCATTTCCAGCTACCATATTTATTTTCTGTTTTTTTTTCCTTTACTTTTAGTAGAAATGGAATATTTTTTATTGCCATGATTACAAAAAAGTATTAAAGACTACAAAAAAATCAACATATCAAAAAAATTAAGATACAGCTTTCAAATAAATTGCATTTAAAAGAGTATTTTTTTTTTCCTATACGATGGTGTAAAAATTTTAAATGCGCGATTTTGAGAAGTTTGAAAATTTGCAGTTTTGCAAAATTGAAATTTCTTTTAAAATGTTGAAATTGTTGCCATTCGCAAAAGGACGTATGTGTTAAGCACAGGTACTTTTGGCCTTCATAATATACATACCATGTCTGTTTTTTAAAATATTACTATATATTAAAATAAATTAGCCGATTTAAACATATATATTTACAGTTATTTAGACTGTAAAATGAGAGTACATTTAGATGTACCATTTAAGAAACCAAAACTTTAGCCCTTGTTCACTCGCACACACATAAAAAAATACCAGGATTACAATTCTTCTCCGATTCTATTGGTCATAATTTACTAATACATAAAATTACTTTAGCTATGAATTTGTGGAAAAACTATAAAATATTTGAAATTAAAAGACTGGTGTAATTACCTGAAAACGTGCATATGCACTGAAAAAAATTATTATAACAAAGGTCAGAAAGAATTCCCATTTGATTATGAAAAACTAAATCATGCAACAGATATAAGTTTTAAAAAGAAATATGCTTATTCTAGCTATAAACTCTAACAATAGATGTCACAGTGCTTTTCTTTACTGCTGGATGTATAAATGCGTTCGTGGATTTTTTTAATAATATATAATAGAAATTTCTATAGAGGAAAAAAAACACTGTGATTAAGGGGGTAGTAAGGTTAATTCAAGGGGGAAAAAGCATATTTTCTATCATTTTTTGTAAGGATACAATTAATATTTATTTATTTGTATAATTATAGTATAATTATATGTCATTTAAAGAGTATTCTGTGAAATTTTCATTAAGAAATATTAAAAAATGAGCCGATGACAGCGAATCTTCGAAGACGTCCCAAAAAAAAGTTGATTCGTGGTGAACCGCATAACTCATGACTGGATCAACTGAAATTAAAAAACCAAATTAATTTAATTAGGTGATAAGTTTCCTCAGGGAACGCAGTCGAGTTTTTTTTTTTTTATTATTGATTTTTCAATTTTTTACAAGGCTCGGAAGTCAAAATGCTGATTTTTCATCAAAAAAATCTGATATTTTGTTTTTTAAAAGTAAGTTAAAATAAAAAAAAATAAAAATAACTCGACAGCGTTATCTCGTAATTTATATAAAGAAAGAGTGTGTAAAATTTTAAAAAGATCGGTTCAGTAGATTTTGAGCTACAGAGTTCACCGCGAATCAACTTTTTTTTGGGGGACGTCTTCGAAGATTCGCTGTCATCGGCTCATTTTTTAATATTTCTTAATGAAAATTTCACAGAATACTCTTTAAATGACATATAATTATACTATAATTATACAAATAAATAAATATTAATTGTATCCTTACAAAAAATGATAGAAAATATGCTTTTTTCCCCTCGAATTAACCTTACTACCCCCTTAAATTTTTATCTGTTGTTGTTTGATTACATTTTTAAAGGCTTGTGCATATAGTAATGTATCAAAATCTGATGAGTAGTTATACACAATTGCATGAATAACTAAATCCTGTCATTTATTACTGAAAATCTCCAATTTGTTATTTTAATATTAGAATATCAATGTATTCCTGATCATCAAAATTTCATCTGCTTCATTGCGGTTTTTTTGCAGTAATAAATAATAATCAATTTTTAGCCTCAATACAAACAAGTTAGAACAATAAATTGAAAATCATAATGCTTTTTTCTTTACATATGTGTATTCCATTGCTTATGTAGAATAATTTTTTAGTAGCTGCCGAAAGCTATTGCAATTCCGATGAATATATATTTTAATTAAAATTTTATAAGTATATTTTATTGCGTTGTTAAATGACCTAATTTTAGATAGGAAATGAATAACTGAAATAAATACAATGCTTATATCCTCAAATTAGAAATATTCGATTAATAACTTCGAAAAATGAAAATTTTACATATAAAATATTAAAAACAAAACAAAATGAAATTAATACGTTATGTTTTCTGACAAAGTACTTAGTATTTAATTTATATATATATATATTATCATTATTATTATTGTTATGTTACTTGTTTTTGCATTTTTTTTTTTTTTTTTTTTTTTTTTTTGTAATTTTATTCATGAAACAGCATGGAATTCTAAAAATCTATTGCAGATTCATTTTATTTTTAATTTAATAATTTTTAAATTGCTCATAGATTATTGAATATTTTTAGTTCGGTCTTTCATTGCTTTTATTTTATATAGAAGTGGTTTTACTGTAATTTATTTAATAAAAAGTCATATTATTTTAAGAATAAAATTTATATATCAAATATACAGGGTGAGTCATAAATATCGAAACAATTGGCTATCTCCTTAAATATTGCCCCTAGACCCATACTTCCAATTGCAAAGTTTCATAAAAAAAAGGTGAATTTTTAGATAAGATATGTTGCAACTCCATGAGAGGTCTATTTTAAAAAATACGAAAATTAAATTTTTATACGGCCCCCAGAGGATAAAACATCCAATTAGAAAATTTTTCCTTATTCATTCCTGAACTGAACAAAAAAAATTTCATCTTGATATCTTCAAAACTCAGAGAGTTATGACAATTTTAATAAATCGTGAGGTTTCAAGGGATCAGACACAAATTGAAATGCGTGTAATAGAAAAAACAATGTTGCTGTAATGGGTCCAGGAAACATTTATTTTATTTATTTATTTATAAAGTTGGAATTTTGAATGTTTTGTGATGGTTAACCATATAATTTGTAAGCATTATCACATCATAAGGCTTCTTAATATTTTTTTTTCAAAAAAAATAAATAAATAAATAAATAAAATAAATAAATAAAAAATGAGTAAATTAAAATTGTTATAACTCAAAATATTATTTGTCGCGTTGAATTTTTTTTTTCTTTTGATTAAACGAAAATGTCTAATTTTCAATTTTAATTCAGCATTTTAAATAAAATGTATTTTAAAAAAAATAAAAGTATTTAAAATAGCAATATTAAAAAAAAAGTAATTTTTGTAAACAAATCATATTTTAAAAATAAATTTTCTGAGCTGAAAAGTTACCGTAACCGACGGTTATTGACGTATGTCAGTTTGAAAATGAGAAATACTGAAATTAAAACATTTGATGCAGTGCATTTAGTTTTAAGATGGGCAAAGATGGGCTCCTAACGTTTAAATGCTCTATGGTTTCGAGTTCAGATTTTGTTCAAGTTTTGCCATTTTCACCTTCTTTAATTACTGTTTAAATGCGTCAGTTGATTTAAACTTTTTTTTTTTATCACGTCGATTTCAAATTTTTTCATTGTGCTGTGACTCGCAGACAGACATTTCATAAAAATATGTTTTTCGGTATCTCTGAGCCCTAAAACGTGCGAATCCATCGAAAACCGGAATTCAAAATTTTCATGAATCCAATACTTTCTTCTAGAAAAAAAAGAAAAAAGCAAAAATAGGTTTAAAACCTTCATAAATTTTGAAACTGAATACAGTAAAACCTCTAAATAACGGACACCTCAGGAACGCAGAAATTGTCCGCTATTCGGAGGTGTCCGCTATTGCGAAAATCAAAGATATTCAAAAAATGCTAAGAAACGTTTAACATTTTATTAATTGACTTTTATGTGTCCTAAAAACTCTTTTATATGATTAATCAGAAATTAAAATTATTTTTTAAGCAATGGGGCTAAATAAAACTGTACACACCTTTACCCACTGTTCATTACATGCTTGTGAAAAAACCCTGTTAAAAAAGTTAACTTTTGCTTGCGATTACATGTAATTTGTTTTTCAAAGTGACATTATTGGACATTATAGAGTTCCAGTCGGGGAGGGGGATTTCTTTTTTTTGGCTGTTAAAAGCATAAAACCTCAATTTTCCGAGTGGATATTTCAATGCTCTAGAAGATGTCCTTCCTTGGCAACTCCTTCAATTTAACTCTGAAAGTGAGGGGGGGGGGATTTTCCCCAGCTCATTTATCACAAAATTCCCTGATAAATTTAGAGGCCTTTTTACTTTTTTTCATTTTTTTTTGTCCTTAAAAATACTTTTTCCTCCTTTATCGCTTTAAATAGTGTCCACTATTCGGAATGTTCGTTATTCAGAGGTTAAACATACACAAATTTAGTTTTTGAGAATGGGGATTGGAAAATAGTCCGTTAAACAGAGGTGTCTGCTATTCGGGAGTGTCCGTTATAGCGGTTTAACTGTAGTATAAAGTAGATTTTTTTTAAATATTTCTAGGTAATTTATTAAAATATATTTCCATTGATTCCGCTAATAGAAGAGTCATTTTCGCTATTACTATATTTACTAAACTTATTGCCTGAGCCAATAAGTTTTTAAGACACTTTTAATGAGAGTTTAATTAATATCACTTAATTTGATAACACTTTTAATAAGTGTTTAATAAGACGGTCCATTCAATGAGTCGTGCCAGTTACGAAGTTGGCGGCAAGGTCGAAATATTGCAGACATCTAGCATATTTCATCGAAATTTAAAACAAAAACCTATACGCTTTTATTTTATATCTAAAAGTTTAAGTGTTGTCTTGGATCGACATTTAACAATACGTAAATTTATGGTTGATCCTTTAATTGTACTTCAAATGAACTGATTTTGCTGCGCTCAGAGGCATGCTTAAGTGGTGTAAGTCAGGAATTTTGGAAAATTTTGGATATTAATATCTTTCGGGGATTTGCAGATATCGAGATGAAATTTTTTTTGTTCAATTCAGGAAGGGATACAGAATTTTTTTCTAATTGGAAGTTTTATCCTCTGGGGCCCGTATAAAAATTTAATTTTCGTATTTTTTAAAACAGACCCCCCATGGAGTTGCAACATATCTTATCAAAAAATTCATTTTTCTTTGAATTTTTGCAATTGGAAGTATGGGTCTAGGGGCAATATTTAAGGAGATAGCCTAATGTTCCGATATTTATGACTCACCCTGTATAAGATTGACTTGAGAGCCTTAGTGATGAAGTTCAACTGTTTCTACCTATATCTTGAAAATTAGGAAAGATATAGATTATTGAATATTTTTAGTTCGGTCTTTCATTGCATTTATTTCATATAGAAGTGGTTTTACTATAATTTATTTAATAAAAAGTCATAATATTTTATCAATAAAATTTATATATCAAATGTATAAGATTGACTTGAGAGCCTTAGTGGCGAAGTTCAACTCTTTCTATCTATATCTTGAAAATTAAGAAAGATAGCGATATAGATGATGATTGGTTTTTCGATTCATTAAATTACTTCATATACAATTAAAATTTTTTATGTTAAAAAATTTATTCATTTAAAAGTGCATGTATTGTCTATGCATTTTAAAGGTGTAGTTGTCTAAAGACTCGAAGCTATTTGTTCTAAATACGGATATTACAACCAATCAAATAAATATATCAATATCAAATAAAAAACTTACATATGCATAATTTATTTTTATAAAATCAAGGTGATATTTAAAATTTTACTCAAAAATACTAAATAACATAAAAGACTCAGACAATGTTTTTAAAACAACAGCCACTTTATATCATTTTATTTTTTCAAAAAACTATTTTGTTAATGCTTTATAATATATATATATAGATGTATTGTCATAACAATAAAATAATGATTTAATATTCAATTAATAACTTTTCGTAATAAAGATACCAATAAGTCATTAATTTAAACAACATAAATTACAATGCATGTAATGCAAATTGCAGTATAAATATGGTTATGTTATCTAGACTTAGAAGTTGAAAAACAGTAAATGGATTAGAGATATGAACAATTTATTGTTTTCAGTTTTATCTTTTTTCCGTTTTAACAAATTAATTTTATTTATGCATTACAATTATCCGAAAATGATTTTAATTAATCTGTTTAATATATAAGTACCTAAAGGGCATATGAAAAAAAAATATACATAATAATTTCTTTTGAAGGCGCATATAAATAGGCCATTAACGTAAATGAATATTCTTTATTTTAAAAAAAAAAGTTTAGGGTTATTAATGATAAGTGCGCCCATTTAGGTGCTTATTTCTTTTTAATTTTCATAAACACGCAAACCGCTTTGTTAATTAATAAATGTAAAAAGTACTTATTTCGAAATCTGAATAAAAGCGCTAATTTTTCTGAAATGATAGCATTTTTAATTAAATTGTTCCTTGATGGATAGCGTCTATTATTTGTTTCTGTAAAGAACCCCAAAATAATTTTTTTATATAAAAACTAGCAAAATTGATTTTAATTAGGGAAATTGTTTAAAAAAAGTATGTCCTTAGTGTTATTAATGAAGATAAATAATATTTTTTCTTTAAAAATATTTAAAATGCTACTTTAACCATTTTGTTTAACGGCGATAATTACAACCGAATATGTTTTCACAACACGAAAAAGAAAAAAAGAAAAAATGTAAATGTATTTAATAACCTTTGTCTAAAATGACCTCTAATTCTCTTGAGAGTCATTATTTGTTTTCTTTTAAACTTGCTTTTTTGAATAACACAAATTTTTGGTGCATTAATAATATGAATATAATATTAAAAATGACTGTATTTTCAAAGTAAAAATTCCATAATCTTTTCATTTAACATGCAATATTTGAATAAATCTACTTGCATAAGTTTCATTAAATATAATTATTTTGTTGAATTTTAATGTCATAAATATTTAAAAGATAAATTCGATGACACAGTAAAAAGACTGAAAATGAAATACGCCAATTTTATAAAAAGTGTTTTACACGTAAGTTTTATTAGAAAAAAAATATATATATTCATTTTTAATTTTTATAAATAATTTGACGTTTTCAAGAAAACAATAAATCTATGTAGCCATTTTTAACAAATATTATTGTTAGATGTTTAAAACTTCTAAATAATTTTATTTGGCGATTCTGAGGTAATGTCTTATTTATGATAGTGATGAAGAAATAATTAAATGGTTTAATAAGATAGAAATTTTTTGTAACAAGGCACTAGGGAAAAAATATTGTTCATGTTTAATAATAAAAATATAAGAAATCTCATAATTATTAGTCTTCTATTAGAATGAGGGGGTAATTACAAAGATAAATCTGAAAATTTTGTGAAGCACAATTTCAAAAATGTTTTAAAGAAACATTTTCTGTAGAAAATTTATATCTACTTTCTCTGTTATCAAAGTTAAGTTTCTTTTCAAGTGAGTTCCTTCTTAGGTAATCATAAATATTCTTTTTGGTATTTCATTTATATTTTACACTGTTTGTAGGTTCATCAGAATTAGGTTTGATGTTTTGTTATCAATTTCTAATAGTTTGCGAAAACACATTTCAATTTTATGATCTAAAATTTTTCATTAGGTTCGTTAAATAAAATTTATTTACTCTGCATTGCTTATACCAATAATATCTGAATTCTTTATTGCCGTTTTCTTTCGAAAAGTACTGCTTGAATTTGGCTGAAATCAACATGCAATATGATTTTTTTTGTGTTTAAGATGATTTTATATTCTTTCTTGCTTCATATTGATACGCTACATGTTATCTTTATAAGTGGAATATTTTTATAAAACGCTAAATTCTTTTACTCTTTTAAAACATATCTTAATATGAAATTTATCTAGGTAATAATTTTGATTTTCTTTAATGACTTTTCTTCATCTTTTACATATTAAAAGTCATTTTATACACAGATTTTCTCAAAAATACGCTTTCAGTTTAATCAAAAGCAACACATTTTCAACAAAAATATATTTCCTATAGCTTTTTTTAAATGTCATAGAACAATTCTCTCACATGTGAATCCTTTCCTTACATGTAGACTAGCGGATCCGACAGACGTTGTCCTGTCACCGACAGACGTTGTCCTTTCTGGCACCGACTCCAGAAAATCAAATAAATGTACGTAAATATAGTATTATGCATGATAAACTCTACGCTCTTAATTTAATTTCTTATTACAATTATGTAAGGAAATTATTTTTCACTCTTCAATATTTTTTGAAGTCGGTTCAATTTTTGATAGAAAAGTTTATTTTTCTATTTTTAGTTAAAATTTAACGGTTTTCTGAAGTCGGTTAATCAAAAGTATTATACAGGAAATATTACTGTAAAGCATACATGTTTGTCAGGAGTGGGGTTCGAGCACGCGATCTCTTTCTTCAAGAAGCTAAGCTTAAATCTGGCGCATTAGACCGCTCGGACATTCCGTCCACACTCTATTCATCGAACTTATTCAACACTTTTAATTAGCGAAAAATCACTAACTATTAGTTTTTACCTAATTACTAAAAAAGTATTGAATAAATTTCAATGAAATGGAAATCTGAACCATTCTTGAATCCACTGGAACACACACACAAAATTTCATTAAAATCGGTCCAGTCATTTAAGAGGAGTTCAGTGACAAACACACGCACAGAAGATTTACAGGGTGAGTCATAAATATCGAAACAATAGGCTATCTCCTTAAATATTGCCCCTAGACCCATACTTCCAATTGCAAAAATTCATAAAAAGAGGTGAAATTTTTGATAAGATAAGTTGCATCTCCATGGGGGGTCTATTTGAAAAAGTACGAAAATTAACTTTTTATACGGCCCCCGTAGGATAAAAATTCCAATTAGGGAAACTTTCCTTATCCAGTCCTGAATAATACAGAAAAAGTTGCATCGTCATATCTTAAAAATTCGCGGAGTTATAACCGTTTGAATAATTCATCAGGTTTTAAGGGATTAGACACAAATTGAAATGCGCGCAATTCAAAAGACAATGTTACTTTAACAGTTGTAGGAAACGCGTAAAAAATCTATCTTTTAAGTTAGAATTTTGATTTTTTTTTCCTTTTTTTGTGATGGTTAGCCATATAATTTGCTAAGAAAATCACATGCTAAAATTTATCATAAAATTTAAAAAATTTCATAGTGTTAGTACTGGTTTCAATGTGATAGTTAAAAATCGTTATAACTCCAAACATTATTTATCGGATTTCAATTTCTTTCTAAAAAAACTAAAAATAAAATCTGATTTTAGTTTTATTTCGAGGTTTTTGTTTTTCAATATTTATTTTAGAGCTATTAAAAATATTTATTTAAAAAAAAACTTTCAAAAAATCATATTTTCAAAAGTAAATGATTTTTCATTTTTTAAAACAAAAGAAAGGTAAAATAATTAAAAATGACATGTTTCAAGTTTGTACTTTTTCTTTAACAATTCTTAACTTTTAATAATTTAAAGACAAGAAGTAGTCGAAAAAAAAATTCATTATACAGAAAAACGAAATGTACTGTTTTACTGCCCATTAGTTATTTAAAAGATTGAATTTTCTGAGATGCAGATTAAGTCCTTTTTAAAAAATTAGCTCTCTCAACTTCAAGCTTTTTATCGTCCGGTAGAGGCTGTTAAAAAATCTGTATTCTGGGCTCAGGTCAGATCAGGACCAAGACGTTACTTTTTTCTGAAGACTCGCCTATCCGGGTCTAATGTATTTTTCATACCGGAGGTGGCTGCTTCCTTTTTCCCAGACTTGCACTGGACGAAATTTTTAATCACGGTCTCGAACAATCCATAATTAAATCACAGAACTAATACGTACATAAAATAAGTAAAATTTGGTTTAATCAATATTTTTACGAAAACCGTATAAATTTTAAAACCGCTTTTATTTTACAAAACAATAAAAAAAAAACTTTAATATTTTAGTTTTTTTTGGAAAAGTATATTTAAATGCTAAAAAATTAAACAAAATAAAACAAGAGAAAAAAAATCTGCCTCTGACGGAATTCTGTCTTAAACAGAAAAAGTGTTGATCCATGCAAGATAAATACAATAATACCTGAGAATAAAAGAAACTCCATTTAACCTTCATAGGAAATACATTTGTCTATTACGTATTTTTTCTTTCCTGTGTGATTCCGTCTTAAAAGGTTTTACTCTATAACATTTTTCAAATTCTTCAACGCACGGGATATGGATTAGCGATAATAAAATATAAGTGAAACATTTACATATAAACATAGATTCATTGATAAAACAAATATATCACAGGCTTTGGAGCCTCTTTACTAATAAAAAGTATAAATATAAAAAACGAAATTCTATATTAAGTATTTTTGGTCAGACCTCCTCCACGCAAAACAACTTTTAACTATACTGAAGTAAAAAACTATGTAGAAATTCACGGCTGAGCCGGCTATGGTTTAAGCTTTGTTCCTGGCTGGTCCGGATTATGATTTTAACATTATTTCATGCCGGGCTGAACTTCTTTCCCTATGGGTCGGTCTAGGACCGGACCTAAATATTACGATTTATTCAGACTTCTAGTGCTAACGATTAACATGTTTTAGAAACAAGTTTCAATTTTAAATTAATACACTGCTTTATTATGGCCAAACAAGAGGCACGGTCTTAAACCGATATATAACAACGTTGCAATTTGCGGACGATCCCTTATTTGCTTTGAAAATTGATGAATAACACTTCGTTTACAGGCATGGTAAAGGTGGTGTAAGTCACGGATTTTTGAGAATTTTAGATTTTGATATCTCTGTCAGGTTTTCTGATAGGGAGATGAAATTTTTTTTGTTCATTTTAGGAATGGATAAGGAATAATTTCCTAATTGGGAACTTTGCTCTACGGGGGCCGTATAAAAATTTAATTTTCGTATTTTTTCAACTAGACCCCCCATGGAGTTGCAATTTATATTATCAGAAATTTCAACTTTTTTTATGAGTTTTTGCAATTGGAAGTATGGGTCTAGGAGCAATATTTAAGGAGATAGCCTATTGTTTCGATATTTATGACTCACCCTGTATATATATAAAGATATTATAAAGTGTACATTATTAACTTTTAAATTTTTTATTAATATAGTAAATAAAAAAATGCTTATTTTTTAGTTATTCTTCCACAGAAAACAAAACACTCATTAATACATTTTTAGAAAATACATTTTCTTTATAAATTAAAATTAGAGAATGATAACATCATCTCAACATTTCTACAAACAATCTATTAAATTATTAATGATTTCAAGTAAAGATTTGATGAACAATTTGACACTAAATGATTTCTCCAGTATGAATGAAAATTTTTTTACATGCAAGTATGGCGATAGTGCTCAGCACATATGCGGTGTTTTAGTATTTAATATTACTACCTTACCTCAATAATCCAACATTATTAATGAGTGAGGGAAGCATCTTATATATGAGTCGCAATTTTTTTGCCAAATAGATATTAGATACGCAGACCCCTCCCCCCCTAAGAAAAATGCATTAGTATGAAATAGGCTAATTAAAAAATATTAAAACTGCACGAAAAAAATATTTAAAATAATACTCAATGTTATTTATTGGGTGAAATTTAGTACATCAACTATAAATCCTCAAATTCAATGAAAAATTGATTTAATATTTCAATACGCCTTGAAGTAGTTGTCAAGCTGAAATTGTATACCGGCATACAATTATTTTTTACGATTTTGTAACACATAACTTCTTTAAACATAAAGATGTTAGCATAAAGAAAAACAGACTAACGCAACAATAAATGCAACTGACCTGTTTTACGCTTCGTAAACACAGAGCATATGATTTTTTTTAGAACGTGCAGCTTCAAAAGCAAGTATCCAAACAGAATTGGATGAGATATCTCATGGAATTACTAGGAAGTCATTACGTTTGGCTGAAAATCTGTATGTGCCATGTATGAACATAATTCATATTGTCCTGTCCATTAGATACTATTACAAATCTCCTTCTTTCCTTCTGTATCTATATCTATGAAAGTATGGAGTTAACCCCTTTTTAAACATCTTAAAATTAAAATTCAAATTCAAAAGCCTAAAATTTAAAATCCCATATAATTTTCTTTTAACGTTAATTTTAATTCTTAAAAACAGTTTTTCCCTGATAACTTTATTGTCCAAAAATACACCCTATTATTTTCAGATATTTTTGGACTCTCTTTAACATAAAAAAACTGACTTAAATCCCCAGCTTAGTCACTTAAAAAGAGCCGGATGATAATCTTAAGTCTATGGTGGGCGTTCTTTTCAAATATCTTGCTTAAATTTTAATATTTTTACACGATTTTTTGTGCATCGGATAGCTGTGGACGATTTACGACCGGGTTATTTTTTACTTTTTAGATTTTGGTTTCAGCTTGTTTTTTTTTAAATTAATTTAATTTTTAAAACCGGTTAGAACCGTCTCTGAAATTGAAATAATCATAATATAGAAAATCTAAAACCAAAATCGAAAAAGTAAAATCTAGCCCGGTTGCACAACGTCCTCAGCTATTCTATGCAAAAAGTCATGTAAAAATATTAAAATTTGAGCAAGATATTTGAAAAGAACGCCCACCATAGACTTAAGATTATCATCCGGGTCATCTGCGAGTAGTGTTGCGTTCTTAAGGATGCTAGTGACTCACTTTCTTCAACTTCCTGCGCCATAATGTTAAGTCTATGGGAGTTTGATGCATTCTTATATATGAAATATCTCCTCTGGCAATTAATATATTTAACTTCTTATTTCTGTGCTATCTTCTTATAATATATCACATTTTTTCTTAGTTTTCAAAATATTTCTAAAAACTATGCTGGATTTAATACTTTACGTGTTAAAATCTGACAAACTGGAAGTAAAATTTTAACACTTCGCATAAAATAAAGCATATATTTTAGAAATGATTTGAAAACTAAGAAAAGAAGTTACATCCTTTAAGGGAGACCGGAACCCCATTTTCGGCCAAAAATCATCAAAAGTTCAAAAAAAAAACATATATATCTCAGAAAACGATAAAATACATATTTGCGTATATCATGCAAAATTTCAGACCTCGGGGACACTTGGAACAGGTAGCAAACGAGTTTTTTTAATTGTAGTCGCTAGAGTTTAAAGGACCAGCGGCCACTTAAAATGTGTTTTCCTGAAAATGACTTTTTCAATATTTTGCCTAAGTTCAAAGTACTAAGGCTCAGCGGTAAAATGGTTTAGAAACAAAGTGTTTATGTTTTTAGAATCTTAAAAAAAATAGCAAAAAAAATTGCTATTTCTGAAAATTTTACATAGATTGGTAAATTAATTTGAATTACGGCATTGAACTATTCCGTAGCAACGAAATTCTATGGCTTTTGGATCCCAAGACCTTAAAAACAAAACTATGTCCATCAGTTGATAAAGTCCCGAATTTCTCAGTCAAGTCAACGCGGGACTGGCTTTCAAAGGACATCTATGGCAAGAATTAATATACCAGGTCCCAAAAATTAGTCTGTGTGTTAACTGACTGCCAACACTTATGCAATTACACACGACTTATGTGATCACAAAGAGCAAGATGCCGTCGGTAACATGCCCGTGATTCGCATTACAGCAGGAAGCGAAGATTCATAATGTGAAGCAGGAAAACTAATGAATTTTTATTTAAAACATTTTTTTTATATAACTGCACCATTTATTCTTCTTATCAAGATGAAATTAAAAATATCACAAATATTTTACAAAATCTAAAAAAAAAATAATTACAGCATTTATAAAAATATTTACAAGTTCTGTAAAAATATATATCCGAGATATAAAGTAAATCAAATTGATTGCTGTTTTTTAGTCTAAAACAATGTAAGTTAGTCCAGATTTATAACTGAAAATTAATTTTTATTTTAAATGAAGGGAAAAAGTAATAAAAATTCTGGAGATATGATTTTTTTAGATCTGCATCTAAAAATTATACATATGTATACTTAAAATTTAAAATGAAAGTTTTTTTTCACTATCTCGATATTATTATTTTAAAATTGTAAAAAAATGTAATTTAAAAATACATTTGAATTTTTTTAAATCATCATTTATACAAAATGTTTTACAACTTTTATACAGAAAATATAGCATTAAAGCTATTTTGCTTGAGCATATGTTTTTATTTACTTTTTACTAATAACACATTTTACATAACTCAACTTTATAAAATTTAAATTTTCAGAAATAGCTTACGAAAACTCATTTCTTTTCCCTAGTTATAAGAAAATTCAGAAAATCTAAAAACAAACTAACCAAGAAATAAATTAAAATAAATTTATAAGTTTTCTGTTAGATTAACCGAAGTTTAATTATCCCACACACGTAACTGAAAGTTTATTTTATATTTTATATATAGAGAGGAAGTTAACAACATTACAGTGCATGGAGATCTAATTACGACTTTGGTGGAAACTTGGATGGAATAAGTAAAAAAAAAAACACCTTTAATGATGTTTTGGGAAATATTATCAATATCTTGAGTAAGGATCAGCGAGTGAGTTAATTGAATCTTCTCAACGAAAGAACAGCTCCACATTAATTACTTCCTTAGTAAAATTAGATAACGCTGTTAATTTGTGTCCTTAAATGTGACGTATTATTATTAAATAAATTTCACTTTATTCTAAAGTAATATATGTTTTCCAATAGTAACTTATAAAAATTAACCATCTATAATTGAATAAAAAAATACTTTATTTTAAATTTTATTTAAATATCTACACTGTTAAAAATTCTGTGCTACTTTGAACCGAAATTTAGTGCTTAGTAGCTGCCACCATAAGATGGTGAAATCTTGTTCCAAGATTTGCAACTTCGGTTGAACCATAGTACCATTTTTTCAAATAATATGGTGTAAACTCGTTCCAAGATTTGGAGCTTCGATTGAACCATCCTATGGTGGCAGCTGGTAATAGCTGCGAGCACCAAATCTTGGTTCAAAGTAGCACGAAATTTTTAACAGTGTACTGTAATAAAATACATAAGGCATCTTCGGATAAATATATAGTGAATTTAATTAATAAATAAAAAATAAATATTTATTCAATTCATGTTGCGATTATTTTAGGGTGTCCAAAATTACCAAACAATTAATAACGTTATTCATTCAGAGACCTTCTTCTAGATAGTAAAAGCCGATGGCACACATAGTACGCCGCCCCTGACATTATGTATTTCCAAACCGCCCGTGACTTTAAGGTTTAATATATCTGATAATTACCGACTACTTTTTTTCCGAAAATCATGACAAATAATGCTTTTATGGCACAGGTGTCATATACCCGCCACATTTGCACATGCTTTTCTTTCCTGCCAATTTGGCATTGCACATGTGTGCCAAAAAGAATATC
Organism: Maratus speculifer; assembly: GCA_964019185.1. Lineage (NCBI taxonomy): Eukaryota > Metazoa > Arthropoda > Arachnida > Araneae > Salticidae > Maratus > Maratus speculifer. The sequence continues at coordinate 39,228,511 of OZ025297.1, forward strand.
CATTTGATAAGTTTATAACAATTGTTAAGGAAATAAAATGGGAAAAGTTAAAGACTTCAGTGAAATATGCTGATTAAATATACAATTGCATGTATTCAATATGGCTATAAGTATTAATATTTATGAATTATTGTGAAAATTATTTTTAGTGTTTTGTTACCCATTAAGTTTATTATTTATAACTGTTTATTTATTGTTTCCCTTTTTAATAAATTTATGTTTATTTACTGTTGTTTTTTATTTTAAAACTTTAAATTAATTTTATTATGAACTATATCAGTAATTATTTATATCAAACTATCATTTATTTATTTTTATTTCCTTTTTTAAAATACTAGAATCCCTTTCATTTTTTCACTTTATTTTATTTTTATATTGCAATAAAAAAAATCACTTCCTATAACTGCATGCAAATTGTAACTTATATTCATAAGAAAAATTTTCGCCAAATTGGCGGGGGAGAAAAGCAAGTGCAAATGTGGTGCGTATATAACATCTGTGCCTCTTTTATATATCTGTTAAGATACCTTTAGCGCCACTCAGCGTTTTTGCTGGTGGCCAGCAAATCAAAATTTGTGTGTAACGAGAAAGGTACTTTTCTTGGGTAATCGCTATAATTTCCCTCAAAGGTTTAAATTAATGTATAACTATATCTCTAATTTTTTCATGTACCTTAATAACTATAATTTTTTCAGAATTTTAGTTTCAGAAGATTTTGAAATAGAAGGAAGGAGGCACATTTTTGCACTACATTTTGACGATAACTGAAAATATTTTTCCAGAAATTAAAAGAATTTTAAATTGGAGTTCTACGTAACGAAAGCTTTCACAAGATACCCAACACGATTTACAGAGATAATATTTTTTTCTTCAGTCAGCTTAGTTAGCTCCTCTATTCCCCTCCTAAATATATTTATAAATGTTTAATAATCTGTAAATATGTGTGTCAAAAGTGTTTATTACGTCTTTCAATTTAAACATTGTTTGTTTAATAATTTATCACTAAAATGATTGTGACAGACTGACACAAAAAAGTTCTTATAATGTTTCCTTTTTTACTTTTTATGTATAAAACCCTAAAAAAGAAATCGGGAATTTTATTTATTTTATATTAATAGCTTTTTCCATGAAATTAATAAAACATTTACTTAAGGATATGTTTGTAATAAATGTAGTTAAGGAAATTAATAATTAGACCCACGCTTTCGTTTTTTCTTAAAGTTTACACGCATGCAAACCATCTCGTTAATTAATGTAAAAATTCAAATCTTTAATTAATGAAAACGTAATTGCTTCTTTTTTAAAGAATCATTAGCATTTTTATTAAAATTACTTGATAATGGATATAACTCAATATTTACACATACAATGTATAGCGGAATATAATTTCTCAGAAAAAAAAAATACCTAAAATGATTTTGATTAAACAACCTTGAAAAAATGTTAGCTGAATTGTGATTAGTGAAGATAAACGGTTTCTTTTAAAAAAATATAAATGTAAGTTTAAAAATATTCTGAAATAGCGTCATTTATGGGTCAATAAAGTTCATAAGAAAAAAAATGACTATAGATCTAGTCGTAATTGCAGATAATTACCTCTTAATAAAGCAATACATTTTCAGAATTAAGTATTGTTTTGCTTTTAACTCCAGTTTCTAATTACTAAATTATTTTTTATGACACTTTTAAAATATCGGAAAATTATTAAATATCCCATAAACATATAAATGAGAAAGTAATTCATTTAAAGATTCTGCTTTTGCTGTTACTTCTAAAAATACTGAATATTCAAGTTATTTTCTTTTTAAAAACCAGTCGAATGTAGCAATCCAAAAAATTTTCTTCCATCTCGTGCACGTTAAAGCTTTATAAGTCAGAACTACAGTGTCAAAATTAAATAGTAATCTATGCCGTTCGTGAAGATTCTATAAGGCATGAAATTCTTTGCATTAATTCTCCAAATAGAACTGTAGTGTCTATCAGGAAAAATTCAACATAAAAATTTTATTTCTTCGGCGATTTACACCAAAACATAGTCAGCAATAATATTTATAAAGCTATATCAGAATCTGAAGTTTGATGAAGAAATTTGTGCATTGGTTCTTGAGATAGAACTGTTGCAAAAATTGAAAGAAAAACAGAATAGCAGTGCAATCAGTTGGGCTATCGACACAAAAAAAAGAACTATTTCTTATCATTGATTTACAGAATATGAAGTTTGATCAGTTTTAAATATTTATGGATGTCAAGGAATAAAACTGCAACTGATGTTTGATGAAAAGCCGCGCGTTAGTTATTGAGATAGAGCTGTTGTGTAAATCGTAAAAATGCAGCATTGCAGCGCCACATGTTGAGCGATTTATATAAAAAACAAATCAGCATCAATCTATATTAGAGTTTGCCTGATTATAAATTCCTTTTAGTTAGAAGGCGGACAGACAAACCAAAAGCATAAACACTTTTCAACTTTGTTAAAAGGTATTAAAAAAGGAGCGATGTAGAGAAGTACTTCAGCTATCCAATTAAAAAGTAAAAAGAAAAAATATATATAGTTCTTAAATATCGACGTCTAAAGCAAACGAGTTATTACAAATAACTAGTATATTGTAGTATTAGCTAGCAAATTTTTTCGAATGCTGGGACTGGAGCCTTAAGATATTAATTAAAAAAAATTCATAAAATTCTAAATAGTAATACATTAAACGTAATTACAAACATTAGTTTAAAATATTTTGTTATTATTACATACTTAAAATCTGAAGTAATATTAAACAATGTATTAAAATCGAAAGTAAAAAGTAGAGAAATTGTGCGTTATTTGTAAAGAGAATAATGTGACAAAATTATACAATATTTAAGAATGGACTCTCATTAACTTTTATCACTTTATCATTACGTTAAATTAGGTTACAGTAAAGAACAACAGCCACATCAAATTAAATTACCCGAAAATGCTTAATTACGGTTAATTATGTAATAATAGTTTTCTCAAAAATGAGAATAATTTTCTTTTTTACGAAGAATATTTCAATGACGATAATAATTACCTGAATAGTTTAAAACAAGAATAAAAGCTTTATTGTATTTAATAATAATTGCAGAAGCAAAAGCAAAGATGTTCTTTTCAGGATACATTTAAATTATGAATTTATTTTGCGATTTTCTCCAAAATAAAATGAATTATTCAATTCATGATATTTCCATTATATTCGTGAAGTACTGTTATATCATACTTCGATTTATTTTACAAATTCGCTCAAAACAAAAGAGTTATTTTATAATAAAGTAACAATAAAATGGCTCCTTAATTCATATGGTAATATTATGTGACTTTTCCGTTTATTTCTGAATGAAAAGTGACATTTCGTGTGAAATACAAGACATTTAAACTTTCAAGTAATACTTTTTCTTGTTTTGTTTTATGCTAAATATTTATACAATTTTGAAAAATGTGTAAAGAAAGAAAAAGTGTTTCTAAATCTGTGTTATTTCTTTATTCATAATCCTTTATAATTCAAAACTAAATATGCTATAGTTTTGAAAGTTTAATGAAACGTACATTTCTACATTTTCTAGCTGCGAAAAGAAAAAAAAGGGAAGTTTTTACGTGCGTTCGTAATTATGTAAATACGAAGCATATTCGACGTATAGTCGTCGTATAGTCCTTCCGTCTGTCCACATAGAACATAGTAAAAATACGAAACCGAATCATTTGAAATTTATATAATATATAATTATTGCATTATTCTGTGGAGTCATTTCAAACTTTATAAAAACCGTACTTATAGTTTAATTACAAAGACAATTATAAGTATTCCGTTATATTTCTGCCAAGGGGAAAATAGTTTCAAATGCTTTTTAGTGATATTCAGCTCTTCCGAAGACAATAAAATTGATATGTATGTATGAAGTATGTACTAAAATATACATTCTGTTCAATTTGTAGTACAAAGAATATTTTTTATCAATTTACAGGGCCACATAATGGTATTCCATTAGGGAAACATTGCATAAATAATGTATAAATGTTTAATATAAGAGCTGTAATCCCGGATTATTTAATGCATATTCCGACAATGTTTTAACTTATACTGTCAGTATTCCAAAAACTTATTACGAAGAAGATGATTTTATTTCTAAGAAGAAATGTTCGGTTTCTTAAATTTCTTTAGTGTTTCCACTGAGATTTCAACTGTGACGGTAAATAAAAAAATGCACATTAGTATTATTGATGTTTCAGAACTAAATTTCTTATGAGAATATAGATTGAACTTTTTGCCATAAAAATATTCCATTTAATAAAAAGTTTTCTTTAACAGTGTAATTGATATAATTTGTGATTTCGCTTTCCAAACTGGTTCTGAAAATGAAAGCATTCTCGTAAAAAATATATGTAAACGAAATCAAACAAGTAAAAAAAACGGCCTGCATTCAGATCAATCTCAGCTATCCAATGCAAAAAGAATCGTTTAAAATTATTAAAATGCAACCGAGATATCTTTATAAATTTCTTCAATAGGATTAGCATTAGCGAACAGGTTTTTTCATTTGAGTGAAGCGTCCCCTTAAGTAGGCGTACGGCAAATATACACTATCAAAATGCTGTGGAGATTTTTTAAATGCTTTAGAAATGACGATTTCGTCGGAAAAACAAGACAGTTGAGGATACCAATCCAAAAGCGTTATTGGATGATGATGATAACAAAAAAACATATTAATTTGAAGATCCATTAAACACGACTCTCTAAATTATTTTCGAACGCTTACATGACGGAAAAAATAAAAATCATTAAAAATGAGGGCGAATGAGTTGAATGACAGACAGATGAAAAACCGAAGAGTTATTGTTGAAAATTTGCTTTGGCGGCACAGAAGAAAGAATTTCCTACATCGAATTGTTATTGCGATGAAAAATAAATATATTTTGAGAAAAACAAATGCAATAACGTAGTGTTAACTTGACTAACCATCAACATTTAACGGTGCGGACAAATCTCTTCGGAAAGAAGACAACGCTCAGCATTTAGATGTCACAGAAAGAAATCGTGTACTATGAGCTGCTGAAACTGGGCGAAACTGACAATAGATAACACTACTAACAACAACTAATTAATATTAACCATGCATTACTCGAACAGCGGACAGAATAGAACCAGAAACACAAATGAGTGATATTGCCGCACGACAGCGTTGCGTACTATGGTGATTCCATCGTTCAGGACACAACCAAAATACTGAAATAGGATCTACTGCCTCACCTAATATTTTCGCAGACCTGGCCGCTTCCGATTATATCTTGTTATAATCCATAGAGCATGGCTTATCTGGGACACACTTGGGTAATTTCGAAGAAGTCAAAAATTGATTGGATAAATGGTTTCGGTCCAAACACGCGTTGTTTTATTATCGCCGTGATCATGTTCTCTCAGAGAGATTGCAAACATGTGTAGCTAGCGAGGGACCATAATTTCAATAAACCATTTTTTGTATTTCTGTTGAAATATTCGATTTCTCATGGATAAAAAGAAAGCCAAAAAAACTTAGCTGCACACCTAGTACATGTCATAAGAAACCTACCGTATCTATAGATGAATCGATAATAAGTTGGTAAAAACTGAGCGGGCAGCATATTTCAGACATGCATACCGCTGTGACGATTACAGCTTCCTAGCCAATAAGCGAGAATTATCATCACCATTACATGTATAACCATACAGTTTGTTTGACAGCGAATACATTGGCAATCAATTGTATGTGTTTATTATTCAGATTTATTGCCATGAAAGATTTTTTAAAAACGTCAGATACTTATATTGGACTTTTTATTTACATTTTCAGTCGATCTATTGTCTTAGTACATTGCGAGTGATTAAAACTACCCGGAGACAAATCGTATGCAGAAAGTTTTCATTCATTTCTATAAGATATATTTACTGACTAAATAAATTTAGATAAGAGAGCTTTTTGCAACGTTTGACGTTTGTTAAAGTCCCTTAACACGTTCGCTGATGCTCACGCGAAAGCGCGTGATATGGCGCCAACGTTAAGGGGCCACTATCGCGCCAGCGCGTGATGTTGGGTGATGTCCATTAGCAAGTCACGCGCTGGCGCGGGAAAATCTTTCACTGATTCTTTGTTATAAAAAGTAAATCGGCTTCTGGGAAAAACCCACTTCTACAGTGCGGAATTAAATATCATCGCATCTTCATGTAAGCGGCAGCGAATGTGTTAAAGTAGAAACTCTTCAATTTCATTCAGATAATTGTGTTCCAAGTTACAACATCTCTTCATAAAGTGTGTAATTAGTGCATTTTGTCTTTTTGCTATGCATTATATTATTTTTCTTTACATGTTAAAGTTTGTGTATTTTTTCTTTACTTTTTATGATATTTTCCTAAGAAACATGATGTTGTTCGCTCACAGATATTAATCTGTGAGCGAACAACATCATGTTTCTTATCTAGCTATTAAAACCATATGCACCATGATTTGCTATCTATTTTTGAATAAATTATTTCTTATATCCAAATTAAGTCTGTTTGAGAAATCTCTCTATACTTCGTAAACATTGATGTGTATGCTTAGCATACACATCGATAGTATTATCTTCCCCTGTTAATAATATTATTGTACACCACATTCGAGACATACATTTTTTAATAAGTTATTAAAATAGATTCTATAAATGTTTATATAAAATAAATAAAATAATAATGAAAGTATAAGTTTTTATCTTTCTTAAAGGAAAAATTCTTTTGCTTTTCGTATTTTTTTATTTAATTATGTTTTGTTAAAAACATTAGATCTTTCATCAGAAATTGATATTTTAAGAATAGTTTACAAGAGTAATTATTAAGTAGTAAAAGAAATAGTATAAGAAAATTGCAATCTTCAAGAATAAAATCCATTTTGCCTCTTTTAAATCTTTGAAATCAATGTAACAAAAATAAACAGACTCATCTATTTCGCAATGGAAGAATTAACTCAATGTGCGTGTTGATATTGGTGACGATCTCTGATTGGTTTAGAAGCTGTCTCTCAACAATATACATGCCTGAAATCTGCATGCGGGCATTTGCTGATTACTAAAGTATATTCTACCAACCAGTTATTATTATTATTTATTATTATTATTATATTTATTTACTTATTTGTAAAAAAAAAAAAACTATGGGGTATAATAAAAGATTTTACAATAAAATTTCCAGAGTATCAATATAGAGATGTTCAACAACTGTTTGTCAAAATGTCAACATATAAACAGAGTACTTTTTTTTTTCCTTATATCAAATTTACCAGCATACAAATTTTAAAACCACCTCTTATTCTTTTGTTAATATTTCATGTATTGTAAAACTGATTGTTGTTTATAAACCATGTATGCGAAAAAATCAAATTTAACTTTGCATATAAAAAGAAATAAAAGAGAACACATTAATTTAGATTTCAGAAAACATAACTAACCCTCATAGCATGCGTGGTCACAGTGACGTCACAATGACGTCACTGTGAGTCACTTTGGTCACATCACATCTGTGACCAAAATGCCACCACTTAGTGACGTCACATTGTGACTGAGATGTGACTTTCTTAAAAAATTTTTAGAAAATCGTCACAATGTTAATGTCAAAGTAGTCACAAATACATACATTTCACAAATTGGTCACAAAGTGGTCACAATGTGATGTCACAAAAAAGGTCTGAAACGGCCATAACGACTTCACATTTTAGTCACTGTGACTTCACATCGACGTCACGTGACGTCACATCGACAATCGATGGTCACAAAGTCACGATGTGACTTCACAACGACGTTGCAGTGACGACACCATGTCTCACGGGAAAGTTCATAATTATTCATTTTTCTTTTTCTTCCAGAAGAGAATATATTTTAAATATTTTATACTAATGACATTACATTAGATTTTGTGAATTGAAAACCATTTATTTTAAAGTCATCGACAGAAGTGTATGATATTCTCTTCCCAGTTCGAATGCACTGTATTCAAACAAAAATATCGCTTCCGATAACTATAAAATTAAATTTGGTGTTTAGCAATTTTAAAATTAACAAAATATAAATGGTGCATTTAATCAGTTTAAAAAAATAAAAGCAGTAGACGTATAAATCCTGAATTATACTAAAAAATTAAATAATCAATAATCATACGAAAGAAAAGGAAACTACTATTTTGGTAATCCGAAAGTCGACAATTATCAATCTGTATACATTCAATACTCATCTCAAGTTTTTTTATAAGAATGTAAGAATAATCTTTAAAAAAATTTGTTTAAAATTAGATATTTAATAAAAATATATTTCATTAAACCCCCATGTTAAAATTTAAATCATCATATATTTATAAAATACAGTTACCGAAAAAAAATCTTGACATTTACGATTTCAGATGTTTTTTTAAATGTCTAGAAATATACATGTGGAATCTGAAACTCCCGATGTATAAACGAAATAGTACATGTCATATATTTTTAAGAAGATTTTTTTCCAAAATCCAATAGGGGACCTTCAACAAATTGAAAAAGAACGAATATCTTTTGAATAGCCCTGTCAAATCTAATGTAGCAAAAGCGTTCGTATTGCAGATTATGATTAAGTGGCTTATAGCAATAAACGGTGTTCATTTTTATGCGGATAGCATATATACTCTTAGAGAAATTAAGGTTTTTATTAAAACGGACCCAGATTTTGCTTATAATTTGCAGAAATCTTAATAAAAAACAATGTTCTTTTCAGAAAGTAAGACAAAAGACATTATACATAACACCCTGTAATAAAATTAAAAAATACTAATGATCGTAAGAAAATTGAGCAAGTTCACTAAATAAATTTTCACTGCGCATAAATCAAATCTATTAAAATTCCATTTGCATATTGTGTTAGCTAAATGTATAGAGCAGCATTTGTTCATGTTTCCAAATCATAGCTTGAAAGTTCTGGGAATTATCGACTAAAGAATAAGATCAAAATCCGATATTTCCAAAATGAAACAAAAACTAGTTGGATGTGTCAATCCCAGAACTTTCTTCTATCTCATAAGTACATTTTAATATTTAAAAAAAAATGTGGTGACCCCAAAGTTACCCACTATCGAATTTCCTCGAACATTTGACCTAACCTAATGAGATTCTGGTATCGGAAAAGCCTAAAACGCAAAGATTAATTAATATTCTGAGAAAATGAGCTTAGTAGTGCCTCATGTTGGGTAATTTATACTAAAACCTAATAAGCATCTATTTATGTCAAGACCTAACAGAATCTGAAATTTGATGGAATTTCGTCCATTAGTTCTTGAGATATAGTTATAACAAAAAATTTGCAAAATGTAGCACGGCAACACCATATCTTGGACAATTTATGCCAAAACATAAAAAAGCGTCTAATTATGTTATGGTGTGAAAGAATCTGAAGTTTGATGAAATTCTGTGCATTTGTTTTTGAGATATAGCTAGTTTTAAAAAAACCGTGTAAAATATAGCACAGCAACACCATCAGTTGAAAGATTTATAACAAAACGTAATCATCGTGTAATTATGTTATATGTCATTTTGTAACAAAATCTGAAATTTGATGAAATTCTGTGCGTTGGTTGTTGAGATACAGCTATCGGAAAAATCGTGCAAAATGCAGCATAACTGCACTACCTGTTGCAAGGTTAATACCAAAATGTAATCAGCGTCTAATTATGTTACATATTCTAGTGTAACAGAATCTAAAATTTGATGAAGTTCTCTGCATTAGTTTTTGAGATATAGCTAACGCAAAAATTGTGCAAAATGTAGCATAGCAGCGCCACCTACAGGGCAATTCACACCAAAACCTTATCAGCGGCTATCTATCTCAAGGTATCGCGGAATCTGAAGTTTTGTGACATTCTGTGCATTAGTTCTTGAGATATAGCTATCATGAAAATCATGAAAAACGTGGCATAGCAGCGCCACCTGCTGGCCAATTTGCACCAAAACTTAATAAGCGTCTATGTATATCAAGGGGTCACAGAATCTGAAGTTTCGTGAAATTCTGTGCATTAGCTCTTGAGATATAGCAATCTTGAAAATTATGAAAAACGTTGTATAGCAGCGCCACCTGGGCCAATTTTCACCAAAAACCAATAGGCACTAATTCATATCAAGGTCTAACTGAATATAAAATTTTATTAAATTTCGAGCATCAGTTCTTGAGATAGAGCGCCCACAATTTTTTTGTCACATACAGACAGACAGACATACAGACAGACAGACAGACATACATACAAACAGACAGACAGACAGACAGACGGACGGACAGACTCACAGACAGACATTTTCTAAAAATAGTCAAAACGTGTTCAGGACCTTCTAAAACGTATAAATCCGTCGAAAACCGGAAGTCGAAAATTTTTATGAATCCAATACTTTCTTCTTGTAAAGATAGAAGAAAGTAAAAATGAGGGGATGTATCCATATTCCATTGATTAGTGTCTACACAGTATTGCACGTACTACTAATATTTGGATACAGCTCCTCATCTTTTTGCTTCATTTTGGAAAGAACGGATTTTGATACGATAACTTTCAGAATTTTCAAGCTATGATTTTGAAACTTTAACAAAAGTTGCTCTATACATTTAGCTAACACAATATGCAAATGAAATTTTAATAGAGTTGACGTATGCGCAGTGAAAATTTATTTAGTATCCCTGCTCATTTTTCATACAGTTATTAATATTTTTTAATTTTAATGACAGAGTATTATGTAGAATTTCGTTTGTCATATTTTCTGAAAGGAACATTGTTTTTTCATTAAGAACAAAAATTGGCAAGGCGAAAATTGGGTCCGTTATTATAAAAACCTTAATTTCTCTACGACTATACATGCTATCCGCTTAAAAATAAACACAGTTTATAACCATAAGCCACTTAATCATAATATGCAGTTTGAAAGCTTTTACTACATTAGTTTTGACAGGGTTATTCAAAAGATATTCGTTCTTTTTCAATTTGTTGATGGTCCACTATTGGATTTTGGAAAAACTCTTCTCGAAAGCATATGACCTGTACTATTTTGTTTATGCATCTGGAGTTTCTGAGTTATTCCTTATGTATATTTTAAAATATTTAACAAAACGTCTAAAATCGCAAGAGTCAAGATTATTTTTTTTTATTTTTTTTTTTTTAATTTTTTGCTGTGACTGTGTTACCCTCAACAAATGTTTTTGTGTTTAATTTTACTGGTGCACTATTTTTTTTTAATATATATATGTATAAATGTATGTAAACATTAAAAAAATCTACATACATTTCTTCCAATTTACATTCTCTGTAATTCATAATACGTTTTTTTTTTATTGATACTATTTGTAGTTGTGAAGCATACAAAAATTTACAAACAGTTTATGTTAATTAATTTGAAATAATAATTATTTTCAAAAATTATTCTAACCTACAGTCTATAAGTTAAATGCAGTGTACTGTTATATGTCTATCCTAGTAAATTACTAACAATACATTTTAATTAGTTTCAAATAATAATTATTTTCAAAAGTTATCCTAGCCTACAATATGGTTTTGCCTCGTCAATTAACAATAATACTAAATAGAATTTCTTTTGACTAAAATCAAATCATTAAGAATTGAAGATTTTTGTTAATTTATTTAAGTATTTATTGTTAAATTTATATTTGTGTAATTTTACTTGAAAAAAAAAATCATGACGGTGACAGATAGGACAATAATATAATCTCGTTTTTATTTTCTGGTAGTCACTCACTTTTCACTTTTACATAGTTTTGAATATTAATTATTTCCTAAAATTACCTTAGTCACTAAGGTGGTTTTACTTTGTCAAAGATCAATTCTTCAAATTAGAATTTCTTTTTAATAGTATGTAATCAATAAGAAATGGAGATTTCAGTTAATTTATTTACTTATTATTAAATTTCTGCGAGTGCGAATAGGAATTGTGATATAAAACCACCACTCATCATAAAATTCACTAAATTATATTAATCCATATGTTCTTTAAAAGCTTTTATTTTGAAACTCATTATTTCGAATCCTCATCAGAAATCCTCGTTCGCCGCGAGCCAAAGCGTACCAGACAATGCAAGGCTGAGGAAGTCAGCGGATGGACATTGGATTATACTGTTAGGTATTATCATGAATTCGTTCAGAATATACAGAATTTTGAGCCATAGTTTTCTCATAATAATTTCTTTTGCAATAACTTTATTAGTTACTAACATTCCGGTTGAGAAGTCTATAAATTCCCTCAATAATATGTTTTGTCAATTCCATTTATTTTACTTTCAAATCGAGAAGCTTATTCTTTTACTAGTGCTTGTTTATTGCAAAATTCCTATATTTTTAATGAAAATTTCTTTTAAATGAATGACAGTGTATCTACCGGTAGTTCCCTTAGACCTATTTACACGCTATTTACACGCTTTATGTTGATGTAAATCCGTTTGAAATATAAAAATTTCCGCTTTATGTTCAGTAATTTGATCATATTTATGTCCTGGTTTAAATAAATTGTGATATTATTCTCTCTGTCACGGATTCTATTATATCCTGGATTCAGTTTATTTTTGAAATTGTGATCAATAATTGTTTTTCTCTCTTAGATGTCCTTGTTATTCATTATGAAGATGGCTTTCAATCTACTGTCTTTTACAAATCTATTGGTGCCGGTCTACCCCTTCGAAGATATTCTTCACATTCTTTTAACCAGAAAGTCACTGCTTTTAATATTTTTTTTTTTGTCTGCCAATATTTGCTCTATTGTATAGTTATTTAGTGCATAAATTTATTATTTTAAATCTATTGGTGTTGACTGTGATTATTCCTGGGATATTTTAGATCTTATTTATAAAAATTTTATTTGTATAAAACAAAACTCATCTATTCTGAAAAGCACTGTAATTCCAACTCTAATACATCAATTGCTTTATCATTCCCCCCTAAAATCATTAAGCAAGTATCTAAAACATTAAGAAAGTTTGATACCAGAATTATTTTTTCTCGCGTTAGGAATTTTTTTTTCGAATCTCAAGCACTTCATTCGTCGCTAAGATAACTGGGATATTTACAAAATTTCTAGCTAGTGTGTTCTTATTGTACTCCCAGATTTTGATTAAAAAGAAAATATAGTAAGTTAAAAATCAGGAACCAAAGCGTTCTGCTATTTCTCAACATTTCTGGTCTTTTCAATTTAAGTTAAACGTTTTCGAAACCATCGTTGTTCAAAAATGTTCTTGTAACCCTGGTCTTGAATTTTGAAAGTTTCACCACATCATTAAAAGTTCTCACTCTTTAGGGAATAACATATTTAGTATTAATAATTTTCCAAAAAGAAAGATATTTTCCAAGTAGAATTTAGAAAGAATTGATTTAATTTCCCCCTTTTTTATGTTTTCTTTTCTTCTACGGTAGATGTCTCTACTATTCCGTTCTTGAAGCAGGTACATAGTCTTCCGCGTCTGTATCTTTTATTTTTCTAGCCTTTTATACTTTTCATTGCTGGAACTTCTCGCTTGTGGGTTCAAAACATCAGTACATATTATTTTGTGCATTTAGGTAGCTTTCATTATAAAAAGTAAAAAGCTACCTATTTTAAACGTAATTTGTTTTAACATTTAATATCAAATGATAACTGAGATATAATTGTAACGGAGCTCTTATTTTACTTTTTTATTTTTGCTAATAGATTTTTCAAAAAGTTAAAAAAGGTTCTAATTAGTGACGTTTCTCAAATAGCGTGATACAAAAAGCCACATATTTACTTTGAATTACAAACTAGAAATTTATAAAGAACTCTTAGATGAGATTAAGATTTGGTAATTCATTAATATTAATTTACGTTTGTCGAATTACTAATATAGGCTCAAAGCATTGAAATAACTTATGGTCCATTGATAGAATTATCTATTAGAACTCTATACAAGACATGTAAATGATTTCGGCTGAAATGGAAATGGGTTAGGCACATTGCAATGAGTCAAGGCAATAGATTGAGTGCAAAAATTCTACAGTGATATCCCAGAAATGTAAAATATACTTAAAGACGACCTCAAGTAAGATGGGGTGAAAAATCAGAAAAGAAGCCGGCATTAATTGGAGGAGAAAAGCATTAGAAGGGAAACCTCAGAAAATATGGCGGAGGGACCTCCAACTAATACTGAAGAGAAAGAGATATATTATGACGATATAAACTATTTGACTTTCAACACCGTTTATAGATTTCTCGCATTTTAATCCTCAAAGTGTTTGGAGTGTAATATTCCGTTCACTAAACTTCAGATGAGTCATATAAGCTATATTTTAAATTATATAATTCTATAGATTTGATTAATTTTCAGTACATTTTACAATCATGGAACTCTCAATGACTGAATCATATTTGTAATTATAATTATTATTTATTAATGTTTAAAGAAATATATTATCATAGTATTTAAAAAAAAAAAATTCAGAGAAAACAATGTTAAAATTTTACCCATTTGAAAGACGCTATGGGGGTCAATCACAAGTTTTCTCAGTTATTCTTGAAAAATCAAAAAATTCACTTTAAATTTGAGACATTCATAAAACTAGTATATTTAAAATGTGGATTAAGGAAGTAAAAATAAGTACATTATAATTCTAAGCAGCGCAATAAGACATAAATACATTTTACTTTATTATATACCAAAAAACAAAGCAGAAATAAAAGTTAGACAGTAAGAAAATTGCTGAGTATTACTCTGTTATCCCGTCGACCAATTTTGCCAAATTATACAAATCGCCAAACTAATAGCCAAATTATACATATTGACATAATTTTTATTTTAAATAACAAAAAAAAACAAATAATTAGTAGAATATTAATAAAAATATCAATAAAAAATCGAAATAAAAATCACTTAATGACATTTTAAACACATGAATCGTATTTAATGTCATTAAATGTGGCATTCACGATCCTCCATTATTGACATTTAATCTTATAGTTTGGCGATAATTTTTTGGTCGACGGGATAACCTAGTAGTATCAATTGCTGAATAAAGTAAATAGTTTCAATTTAGAATATATATGTCAAGAATGTTAGTCCATTATTTGTTTGGACTAAAGAAAATTAAAGAAAAGGATAAGGAAATTTAATTATTTTTTAATAAAAGACAATACAGAAAGATGAAAAAATCTGTAATGCTGTTCCGAGAAAATCTATAAATAACTCGAATAAGAAATAGTAAATAAGCTAATTAAATCGTCGTAACTAAAGAACTTTCGCATAATTAATTATACATCTAATAAAATTTAATTATGTTGTTAATCAATCTAATTACCGGCAAGTTTCCACATTAACCGTTTCTTATATTATTTATTTATGGTAAATAAAATTTGTATTTTTAATTTTATTAAATAAGTTTTTAATTAAATAGATATTTTATGGTTTATTAAACTTAAATAGCACACTTAGAAAGTTCTAGTACTTCTCAGCTAAATGTTTTGGGAATTGTTTGCTATAAGATAATTATCGACTGTATAAAAGCGGTTCAATTGTTTTATCAGAATTAATAACTATTTTAAAGTTTTTAGATGTATAAAAAATCATAATTAATCAATTCTAACTTGGAGATACAAATAATGTATGTTCCATGAGTTTATTTTTTATGAACTAATTTAATTCGTTTCTTGGAGTAATTTCAATGTAACTATAAAATATTCCTTATAGCTTAGTTAATGCAGAGATACGTCTGGGCATTAAATTATCAAACAGTTCAAATAGAATAAAAATTAAGGTACTTGAATTAAAAATTAAAAATTATAAATTACATAAAATGCTTTTTTTTTAAATAAAACATTTCGAAAATGTTAAAAAACACTTTTTTTAATGTAAGACTTTTATTAAAACTTTATAATATCATCAGTGGATTTTGTATTAAAAAATATTTTAAGTAATTTTACTACTTTTTTTTAGTAAGACAGTAAATCATAATTATTATTTTATTTAATTATTTATTTATTGCACAGAAAAGACAATAAAAAGTTGACTTTTTTTATTTTTTAATTTTATTTTATTTATTTATTTATTTATTTATTTATTTATTTTTTTACAAAATGATTAAATGATGTTTGTACAACACATTTGAAAGGGTAATTTTTTACTAAAAATTCCGAAAATATTTGTTATCTGTTGATGAATGAAACTTTTTTTGTGGGCATTATAATAATTATAAATAAAGTATGACGTCAGCCCTCAGATCTCTTGATTTATTCCTATCTAATGACATACATAAAGTGCGCATTCCAGTAGTACATTACCCTATAACCCACTAAGACATCTCAAAATATTGGCAATCCTAAACTTTTTAATTATATAACATTTTAAATCCTGTACAAAAGTTTAAAAAAATTGAGAAAAAATTACGGATAAAATTTATTAAAGGAATATTTTTTTTAAAATAAGTACGATTTTATATCTAATCCAGTGAAAAAAAAAAAAAAAAAAAAAAAAAAAAAAAAAAAAAAACTTTTACTAAATATGAAGATACGCAAAACACTCACCGCTATTATCCAAGCCTGGGAGTTCATCTGAAGAAATTGACGTATTGATAGCAAATTATTAAAGTAGTGGATTAGTTCATCATGTTTGTACTAAAAGTATTGGTTTAGAAAACACATTGCTGCAACATGTGGAGTTTAATCTGCATTATCTGATACGCGCTATGTTAATTTTTTAAGTTTTCATGCTTAAACATATAAAAGTAATGATGTTCTTCTTTCTAATAAAGCTTTTTTTCTAATTCTGGAAAGACGTCATACTTTTTTTTCAGATTTTTTTCGAAAACTACGAGTTGTGCAAACTCAAATATTTGATTATGTATGTGCTCCAAAGGACATATTGGTTCGGTGAAATGAATGTGCATTGTTTTATTTAGTACAGTAAAAATTTATATTACGGAACTCCATAAAATTGGTGACAGACTTGATGCCTCTATTTTATTGAGTAATTCTTCCGATGCAATTGGAATTATGTCACATTAATGTGCAATATTGCACCAGATATACCGGCTTAAATTGCAACCTTAGATAAGTTAAAAAAAATCTCTAAAATTTTAGAAAGTATGTTGCCACACATTTTAAAGAGCAATTTTGCATAAATTGTTTATAGTGAGTATTTCTCGTGCATTTATATTTTTCTTACTATTTATTTCGTCATTGTTTCTAAGTTTGTTAATACAAAGCAAAAATATAATAAAAAACATAAATGACGATAAATAAATTTCGTGATGTAAGATAAAATTGTTTTTTTTTCTTTTTTTTTTTTTTTTTCAAATTTTGTAATCAACATCAAATGTATTTTCATTTTCTTATTTCTCTCAGGAAAAAGAAAGAATAATAGAGATACGAATACAATACCTTAGTGTGAATAATGAAAAGAGATTTATTTACACTTGTTTTTATGTTCAGAGATAACAAATGACACTATTGTAAAATCACTAAGGATATTTTTAATTATTTGAGGTATCTTTTTTTTTTCTTCTATTTTGAAATTTAATGATTCAAACGCATTTAAAAAAAAAAAAAAAAAAAAAAAAAAAAAAAAAACTTTATAAGAAATATCTGCAATTTAAGTTTTTTTTTTTTTAACTCTTTTTATGAATTTCTTTGGGATATATGTTTTTGTCTTTTTAAAACAAGAAGTGTTTTGCGAACTGACAGCTTTTTAGCTCACAGGCTATCATAGCCTGAGAGCTTATGTGCCCGTCCGTTCTGTATGTACGTTCGTATGTTCGTATGTTCGTGCGTAACGCGATAACTCATGATAAAAATATCGGATCCACTTGAAATTTTGTATATAGGTATATCCTGATAAGGCGCTTCCCTGATTAGTTTTTGGAGTTCATTCGATATGTATAAGAGGGGGAACGGGGGGCTCATGCCCCTCCCCTTAATGGATATAAATGGGTTTTTCATGCAGAATTAAGTTTTTGTCCAAAATTTAGATATAGGATCATTCTGATGAGGTGATTCCGTGACTGTTATTATGTGTTCATTGAATAAGTATAAACAGGGGGAACGGGGGGCTCATGCCCCCCCCCCCTTAATTGATATAAACGGGATTTTCATGCAGAATTAACAGTTTTCGTTCAAAATTTAGATATAGGATCATTCGGATGAGGGGATACCGTGGCTGTTATTAGATGTTCATTGAATAAGTATAAACAGGGGGAACGGGGGCCTCATGCCCCTCCCCTTAATGGATATAAATGGGTTTTTCATGCAGAATTAACAGTTTTTGTCCAAAATTTAGATATAGGATCATTCTGATGAGGCGATTCCGTGACTGTTATTATGTGTTCATTGAATAAGTATAAACAGGGGGAACGGGGGGCTCATGCCCCCCCCCCCACGTAATTGATATAAACGGGATTTTCATGCAGAATTAACAGTTTTCGTTCAAAATTTAGATATAGGATCATTCGGATGAGGCGATACCGTGGCTGTTATTAGGTGTTCATTGAATAAGTATAAACATAAGGAACGGGGGGCTCATGCCCCTCCCCTTATTTGATATAAACGGGATTTTCATGCAGAATTAACAGTTTTCGTTCAAAATTTAGATATAGGATTATTCTGATGAGGCGAGTCCGTGGCTGTTATTAGGTGTTCATTGAATAAATATAAACAGGGGGAACGGGGGTTCTAATGCCCTTCCCCTTAACTTGCATAAATGGATTTTTCAAACAGAATTGTCAGATTTCGTTCAAATCTCTGAATAGTTTTGAAGTTTAATGGTTAAGTATAAAAGAGGGAAATAACTCCTCTTAAATTATATAAATGCTAAATTGGTTTTTATTAAGAATTATCCGATTTGCTCTGAATTTTGGATATAGGTTTTTTAATATGATAAAGCTTGTACTTGATAGTTTAGGAAGTTCAATGATGAAGTATAAAAAAGGAGAAAGGGGAGAGCTGTTTCCCCTTCATATTTTTTTTTTTCGGACGGAATTAACGAAAATACAAGGCTGTAATGTACAATTAGTATGCGTAGCCTGTGAGCTCAATGCCATCAGTTTAACTGGGCAATATTTTTTTTATTTCAATGTAAAGTATATAAACAAGCAGGAAACTTTTATAGAAATAAATACTTTCACCTGTATTATTGCTGATTAAAATAAAACAAACAGTCATACATTTGTATTTGTAATGCAGTCCTGTCTATAGGTTATAATGTATTTTATCGTATGACAGATCTTAATATTACTTTACCAATAATTCATATACCATTATGGATATATTATGATTACACACATTTTATTATTGTAAATGTATATAGGGAAGACTAGGGAGGGTTGACCGTGCGGGAGTTTGATCAACCTCCAGTTTTCATATTTAAAAGAATTTCGGAGTTTTACTAATAACCAAAGGCACGTGAATGCTTAAACCAAACATATCAATATCTCTTAATTATTCCGGAGTCTGTTCTCTGTCTATTTGCATGTTCAAAACGGGAAAAAATGTATAAGAAATATTCTTTCTAATATGGAAGATATGGAAATATATAAGATATATTCTTTCTATGAAATACGTTTTTGTTTTCATTTTGAAATTTTCCATTAAATAAAATTTCCGGTTGAAAACATGTTCATCTTGTATCAGACTCCGGATTAATTATGAAATCTTGGCATCTATGCTTAAATATATCTATACATTTTATACAAGTAATCTAAATAGGTTGGAGGAAAATCAGTTGTGGGACTTTTTTCAACATTAAGGGGGCTCAAGGGTTCAAAACATTTCAAAAAATCGATCTTTTATGATCTAGTTTGATTATTCAATTAATTTTGAACTCAATGCAAAAAACCGCATAAACATATTTGCATACATATTTGTATACATATTTGCATTTTTGTAAACATATTACAACGGAGTTATAAGCATTTATGTATCGACACTTTCATAGCCGCACCCATATAATTTCAACTTTAACCCCTTCGCGACGGGAGCCTTTTACGAAATTTTTAATGTGTCGTCACCTGTTTTAAGATACAGAAATTTGTTTCTTGTTAAATCGCAAAAATGCTCCGATTGAATAAGATAAATTTTACAGTATAATTTTACCGGTGAGAATAAACAAGGATTCTTAAGCCTTTTTGCGGCACGTATACGTGTCGCTCGTCCACAGGGGGTTAAGTCGCGTTTTCTCAAAACTTGATTTGTGAAGAAAAATACCAAGATTTAAAAAAAAAACTATTTGATGGAATGGCTTATTTTTTTGCATGCATATAACATCATTATCTATAGAATGAATTAATATAGTTTAGATAGTTTAATATTTTAAGTATTTTTAACGACAAAAGTTGTATTTTTAGTAGTTTTTTTAATTTTCAAATTTGAGAGTTTTTTTTAAATAATGTTGTTTTTGATTGATAGTTATATCCTTAATTCAATCTATAGAGTAAAGTTTCCGGATCATTTTAAAGCAAAAATTAGGTTCTGATGTCAATTCAACGTTAAGATATCTTGGTGTTGGTAATATAACACATAATTTCTTTTCGAAAATTGTGTTACATAAATTTTGCTATATTTCTTATTATATTACATCGAAGTACTTCATTTTATAATTTTTTAAGACTACAAACATACTACAAACAAACATAATACAAACATTAAGACTCGAAGCGAGAGCTCTGTTTACATATTTTTCCGTATCGATCAACCCCTGAGCCTCCTTAATATTTAGTTTTTTAGGAATATTTTGTAAGTTTATCTTAGGTAAATTATGTAATATTATTTATTACTATTATTATAGTTTGTAGTTTTTTCTATTTATTCATTAGAGTTCATTTATTATATTATTATTAATTTATCAATTTACTTAGCATTGTTTATTAATAAAAACAATGTTATGTTTTAATATATGGTACTACTTGATTATCCCATCGATTAAAAACTATCGTCAAATTATAAAATTTAAGCCAATAATGATGGATCGTAAATGTGACATTCACTTCACATTAAACACGTTATAGGTCATTATACGTCCGCAATAGATATTTAATTCGAAGTTTTATTTGTATTTTCATTAATGTTTTTTTTAATATCTGACTTATATGTGATATCTTCATTAAATTTTACTTAACTGTAGCATTTTAGTGTATATTTGTATGCCGCTCTTAGCAGTGTATATAAAATATATGGGAAAATATCAAAATAATTTGGTTAGTTATTTTCTTATTAATATCCATTGTTTTAATTTTATATATTTATTTTATTACAGGTTTTATTGTGCTAAATAATAATAAAAATAGTGGTAATAATGTTAAGAAGAAGGGGAACGACCAAATCATTAAGGGGCAAGACAAGTACAATAAGAAAATGACTTGAAATATGGATATTCTAGCATTTCAAAATTAAAATTATAGATGTTAAATGCGAAATTTGAAGAAATTATATCATGTATTTTATCAAAGTAATATGCCTAAGTGCAATCAAAACATGTTTTTTTCTGATCTCAACATGCTTTTCACCATATTTAGTATGTTAGACATTTGTCTATTCTTCAGTCACAAAAGATGCAGATCTGTACAGTTTCTGATTTTGTAAAATTTCTCGTTTTTTCTTGTTATTTCCCTGAAAATAAATCTGTTTTTAAACTTAAATATTAATTATATTTATATACGTAATTTATATCATTCTATAATGTTAAAAATATGAAAATACACTCTTTTTTAAAATTATTTGTTGTGGCATTATATGTACAATTTTGCAAAAGACTCAATTTTAGAATGTATTTAAATTCTACTGATTTTTTTACACATAAATATTTTAAGCACAACGATTTACTTCCGTAAAAAAAGTTTAATGAAAAAATAACATTAATATCATATATTTCCTCTTATTTAGCAGATCTGTCTCGGAAAAAAATAATGTATATTAACTATGATAATTCCCAGTAACAATAAATGATTAAAAATAATTTTTTAAATTACAGAAAGATGATTTTGACTGGCAATTGCACTTTTTTGTGTTTAACAGAAGTTTAATCACTTTGTATGTAGATATAGTTTTAAATATCTTACAGTTTAAGTGTTATAGGAACTTCGAAATAAAAATCTATTATCTTGAATAAGGTACCCTGGGGTAATAACGCCATGTTAAGGTTCTACCAATTTTCACGGCTTAGTTTTAGATTGTATTTTTCAAACAAATATAGGATCTGATACAGCAACTCATTGACTATCTATATAAAATAAAATAATTTAACAGATATGTATTCATAAAATGTAATGGCGTTTTTTCTTGACCAATGCTATTTGGCGTTATTACCCACCTATATGGGTAATAACGCCATGCAAACAAAACTATGAAATAAGATGAAATAATTGCATGTAGATAGCCCAATTCTAAAAATACAAACTCTACAAACTTAGAAATTAACAAATTGCATTCTAAGCTATTGAAAATGTTCAATTTTTTGTGAAAGTGTAAGAAAAATAAAGGTGTGGTGTGGGAGGGGGGGGATGAGGCAAAATAATATCAGATCGTGAGCTTCTTTTTGCTTAAAAAGGACCGCTTAAATAGAAATATGAGAAACATTGCACAGTTTTAACTGTGTTTATTTGAATCAGTATTTAGGATGTAGCTCGGCCACTGTAGGGAATCAACCGGGATATTAATGTCAAGGATTGGCGTTATTACTCCGATATAGTTATTGCGCAGTACATTTTAAATTACAAATTATCTCGAGAAGATATCCAAAATCTTCAACAACATTTTAAAAGTACATGAAATGCACTACAAATTTATGTAATTAACAAAGCATTTCCGGATAAAAAGATAGTCTTCACATCACAAAACGTATCTCGCAAATTTTAGATCAAGCGTTAATTTTAGTTGTTTGTAAAAACAATAAGACCTAAAAATGAAACAAATTAACTTGAAGCTGTTTTTTGCGATTTATATGACTCAAAACCCGTTTGCGCAGAGCACATGGGTGTCATTTACCGGATTATTTCATAATTATGCAAAATATAAGCACTTGGCGTTATTACCCCGCCTGGCGTTATTACCCCAGGGTACCTTATTTCCTTTTGTTCCTTTCATATTATGTATAGGAATTAATTATAAAATACAGTTCTGGTTTTTACAAGAGAACATTCTTCATATACTTAAATTCCCAAAAGAACGCATGGGGAAATATATATTTCATCGTTTTTTTCCACGAGTAATTCATTGATTAAAAACGAAGTTTGGTAAATAATACTTTCCGGACATTGTACTTTATCATTTATATAAAAAAGTAAAAATTATGTAAATGTAAGAGTTGTAATCCCAGAACATTTAATGAATATTCTGACAGCGTTATGGCTCATGCTGTCGATTATTAAAAAAGCATATTACGAAGAAGACGGTTTTATTTCAAACAATAAATGTCGTGTTTTTTAACAAAAGTTTCCTTAGTGTTTCCTTTGAGATTTCTTACCGACGCAGAAAAGGAAATAAATATTAACATTAATTGCACTTATGGGTTACATTTCTTATTGCAGTTGCTCATTGTGTTATTTCTATTAAACTTATTTCATTTATTTAAATAAACATTTAACTGTTTAGTAAAAAAAAACCTTTTAAATAATAATTTAAGAACGGGATTATGTTTAAAATGTTAAAAAATAATAGAAGTAACAATCGGAGCTATTTCCAATATTAGTTTCTTTTCTATATTTATCAAATTTCATATAAATTTGAAGACTTTTAAATGACGTATAATACATTAAACAAACATACCTATACCTTTTCCCTTTAAAACTTTAATGTAGATGAAATTACGATTAAATACCATTCATGTGACGCATGAATTTAATACTTGCACATGCCGATTTTCTTACATATCATTAAAAAACTACCTCAATAACAAGTGAAGCAGGAGTAAATTTTTAAAAATTTGATTGAGAGTATAAAGATTAGTAAAGAATGTTCGGCTGAATAGTTTGATGTGCCAATTCCAATGTATTTATCTTTCGGTACTACTAGGTTATCCCGTCGACCAAAAAAGTGTCGCCATACTATAAGATTAAATGCCAAAAATGGATGATCGTGAATGTCACATTCAATGGCATTAAATACGACTCTCGTGTTTAAAATGTCATTAAGTGATTTTTATTTCGTTTTTTTATTTGAATTTTTATTAATATTCTATTAAATATTTGTTTTTCTGGTTATTTAAAATAAAACTTATGTCAATATGTATAATTTGGCTATTAGTTTGGCGGTTTGCATAATTGGGCGAAATTGGTCGACGGGATAACAGAGTAGTACCTATCTTTCTTATACGTGTTCATATTCCTAAAAGTAGCGACAATCGTTAATAATTCAATTTTATTAGTTCAATACTAAGTTTGCATTTAAATATTTGCTTTTAAATTATATATTCCTTCAGTCAATTGATCGGAGTAAAATCAACTTATTCTAAATCATGATATTTATTAAAATTAATAGACTTTCATTATTTTTTTGTAAATTAATTATTTGCGAATAGTCGGTTACAAATTACCATCACTACGCGTACTGTCGATGTAAAAGAAGAACTACGAAAAAAAGAGAAATTTACACAAAAGTCTCTTTTAGAGTTCTTCCTTTCAATTGAATATTTTAAAACTAAATGAAGATCTGTTGCCTATATTCTAAAATACATATAACAACATAAAAATTGGTTCATCGATATACTGAACTTTATAAACTTTTCGATAGTAGAATAATGAAAATAGCCTCAAATTTCCTTTTTAGCGCCCCTTCCGGGGGAATATTTTTGAAGAGTAGGAAAAAAAATGTTTGTGAAAAAAAAAATTTAAACACAGAAGTAATTATAAACACATTTTTTATATTATTTTGGATATTTCAATTGAGATCAAAGAGTCTGAGGTCTTCGAATGGTGTCAGAGTCTCGAAATTAACCTTTTTTTTTCCAGATGTGCCTAATTTTATCAATTTCCCGTTGTCCAGTTTCGATTTTACATTTTCTTTTCTTTTCTTATTTTAATTTTCTGTATGTCTGCCAGTAAAAAGTATCCGGATAAGGGACGTATGTAGAGACACTCAGAAACGCCGCAAAACGCAAATTTCAAATCGTTAACATTAAATTATGTGTTCTTTTAAAATTTCTTCTTTGCATTTTAATGTATATACAACATAAATAAAGGTTAGTGTGCAAACGAGTCTTTCTTTTCTTTATGATTTTGCTGTCGAATTTATTCTTTTTAAATTACATTTTTTTTAAAAGTGGAGTTTCTAAATCTATAGTAATATAAAAAAAGCTGCATCCAAAATTAAAAAAAGATTAAAATAATCCCAGTTAGAGATCGACCTCAGATATCCTGAGATTTAAATCTTTTGAAATTTAAAAAAAGTTTTTTTTTGGGGGGGGGATAAGATATCCTGTTAAATAATAATAATAATAATGATAATAACCACATGGAACACCAATTAATTCAGAAATTTATATAAATGAGTTTTTCTAAAATTGAAATGGACTTCAAACATTGCAATAACACAATATAATTAACTGAGTATAAAGAGCTTATAGTGGCATACAAGAGACGAAAAATGACAAAAATGATAACCTCAATTAAAGAGGAAAGACAAAATCAGAAAAACGACCATAGTTAATTAGTTGACTGAATCATTAGGGAGGAATCAATAGAAACACTCGAAGAAGACCAACAACTAGTAGTACTATAAAATACTAGAGTACTTGAAATCTCTATTTAGGCGGGTCACATGACAAAATTATTCATAAGATGCATTATTTCGTTTAAAAAAATGAACTTAGTTATCTATATAGCGAGGTGTCCAGGAGTAATAACGCCACATTAAGGTTCTACCGAATTTCGGGGCATAGTTTTAGATGGGTTTTTTTCCTTAAACAAATTTAGATTTTGATACAACTTATTGACTATGGACACAAGAAAGAATATTACAGCAGATATGTATTTGTAACCTGTGTTGGCGTGATTGTTTACCAACGCTATTTGACGTCATTGCCCACTTATGTGGTAGAAAAAAAAAGGAATAATGAAAAGTAAATTGCCAATTCTAAAAATTCAATCTCTACAGTCCTAGATATTGACAAATTTCTTTTACTTACCTTTCATTGCCATATCAGGATGCAGTAATAATGATTTCAAATTTTATTGCTCTTACAAGAAAAAATTAACCAAACACAGGACATACAAATTACTCTGTATTCTTTATGGTTTTCAGCAATGACAATAATGCTCTCTCGTGTACAAAAAAATAAATAAACAATCTTCGGATACAATTCCAGAACTGAAAGAATTACACGGAGTGATGACTTCAATAGATGGCATCATTACACCTCTACACTTATTGCGCAATATATTTAAAACAATAAACAACTTTTTCGAACACATACAAAATCTTTCACAAGATTCCTGATGTATATGAAATGTACTACAAATTTATGCAATCAACAAAGTACTTTAATAAATATATAGCATTCTAATCACAGAATTTACCTCTCAAAATTTAAATTGTGTAATGATTCTTAAGTGCTTTCTCCAACGTGCATCTTTCATAATGTCCACAAATAAAACAAATTAACATTCAGTGGTTGTTTGTGATACAGATGACTCATAGCCCCTCCCCCCATTAAAAAATCTGTAGAAAATCTAAAAGTATTTGGCTAAACATTCTGTGGGATATCCGTGTGTATTTGACCCATTATGCAGATATTTTCAAGAATATATTTAAAAATTCTGCAGTTATTTTTAAGATAAAGTTAAATCTGCAAACTTTCTTCAAACTTCTATAGAAATTCTGTAGAATTTCTGAAGAAAGTGCCGATTTCTTCTGGTAATCTTAAAATTATTTTTTGTGCGGGCCTTTTGGACAGATCCCGAACTTTCATTTCCAGGATTTCTTCATTATTACGCGTTATTCTAGCCCTTGTCATTTTCAGCATAGGACACATTATGTGGTATGTTTATTTCTTACTGTTGCTATTTATATATTCATTTATTTTTTCATATTAATTGAAATTTGAAAAAAATCTAATAGTAAGTAGACTTGGAGAAATAAGATTAAATTATTCTTTAAATTCCATAATCTATTTCAAATATCTTTTCATTTTTTATTTCTCACTTGAAATTGAACAAAAATACAGATGTTGAATAAAAGGCATCGGTGGCAATAATTAAAAGTGATTTAGTTACAGTTTTTTTATTATTATTTTTACTATGGGTGAAGATAAATTACACAATTCTGAAATCAATTACATGCTCAAAAGTCAGAAAAATAAATAACAAGTAAAATACATTCCATTTAAAAGAAAAGATAGATAACACAAATGGCAATATATCAAATATATTTTTTCAGATTATTTTTACACTTTAATATATCTTATTTACTTCTTTTTTGAATTCCATGATTGATAAGTCTTTCAAAATAAATAACCTTTCTGAAAATAATCTGCATTTAAAAGATATTTTTAAGACTGTGTATTTTTTTATTCGTTTCTTGAGGATGATTTTTTTCTTAAAAAATATAATAAAAAAATAAGAAATGCTTTGTATATTCACAATTGTTACTTACTAATATATAATAGCATAAACATACCATATTTAATTAGGGAAATAAATAATTTTATCAAGAAGGTTGCTGTTTAAAATATACAATGAATTATATAAAATACAACAATCACACTTTTGGAGGTATAATGCAATCATGTTCAATATGATCATACTATCGATATAAATATCCCTTTTACAATGGTCTTTAAAAATTGCTTTTAAAATTTTCATATGTCATATTAAATATATTACGCTCATACGCATTCATATTAATATATATACATATATTTGAATAATTGCGTGTTATAGCACTGCGATCATTTTGCTTGTTCTTAAGACATTAAAAAATTTCTTAACAAAACTATTGAAATTTACCATGAAATTACAAATAGATTATGGTAAAGCGTTGCTTTTTTATATAATATATGCACGAATGGGTACCATAATTTGCTCTGAACATGTCTGTACAGTATTAAGCAAAGATAAATTAAAGTAAATTCCAATCAAACCGTTATATTATATGCGCAAATAAATCAATGTTACTAGCAGCAGATCTTTACAACTGATACTATGTATATTTATCTATATTTTCTTAACTGTATATTTTTTTTCGCAACTTATGAGTCGTAACAAATCTCAAAAAGTGTCCAATTAAGAAATTTAAAAATCTAATCCGCACTTGATGTCCAGAATAACTATTCCTATATGATCCATAAATTTTCAGAAAAATGTGAAAATAAAGCATGACTTCATTTATGGTAGGATAAAAGAAGTTCAAAAGTATGAATGAATTATCCCACAAAATCTGATCATAAATCATAAGTACACACTAGAATTTTATTTGAAGCCCACAAAAACAAAATAACGGATGTGACGCACATGTTTATAACGGTAAAGGGAGTCACAAATGAACAAAAATAGCAGATGGGAATGCTTACAGAGAACGTGAAAGGTATCGTTATCTTTAATTTAAGCACTAATTACAGTGAAACACAACTAAAAGTGAAAAAATGTTTCAAAATGATGGAAAAAGAAGGAAAAACTGCAGTATTCTTTGTAAATTTTATGTCCCACCCTCATTTTATATCCATCGACATCGCAGAATATTCCTTCATTTCCGATGCTTCCACCACCGATATAACTAGTATGTGATATCAGACATGTTGTCAGAAGGATTATGAAAAACAATGATACTAATTCGTTAAAATTAACGAATATTTTTCCATTACTTCCATATATTTTCATATAAAAATATTATTTTTAATTAAGAGCTTGGATTTGTATCCGAACCGATCCCGAGACGATCCGGCCTAATAATAATTTACATACAGCAAGTAATTTCTGTGCACTTGACCCATTTATTAAAACGCATTATATCCTTCTCACGCTATGATATCTACGTATATTTATCGGGAGATCACCCTTGATCTCCTCATTGCACCGGCCTCAGAGTCTTTCCTCAAAAATTTACAAAGGGAAATGTCAAACGCATAAGTGAAAATCTGATCCTAGTATGTCATTTCTCTCTCCTATCAATCCGAGAAACCGAGAAGAAAAAAGGGCTACTCAAATTACTCCTTCTACCGGATAGCCCGGGTCTTCATTGTTTCTTTATCTGTAATGTTCGTTTTTGAATAGAAGGTGAAACTGCCATTCATTGATATAGTGGGATTTGTTCATACACTATTATCTTACTCTAATATCTCAGATTAATTTCAAGATAAGAAAAAAATATTACCTTAAAACACCAAATACGCAGAAAGTCATGCGAATTAAATACATAAGTAAAAAGTTAGTATCAGGTAACAGTAAACTTATGCAATTACCAGCTCATTAAGGTCAGAATCCGAACTCTTTCCTCTTTACATTTTCTGTTCACGTGTGATCTACTCCTTTTTCGAACACGTTTTTATTCTGTCAGATAATGATATGTTAAATTTTTCTATCCCTAAACTCTCTCCTTGAGTTCTTATATTTTAAATGACTCTTTTTTTTGCTTAATAATGAACTGTATTGCGAATCTGAATAACCGTATTTGCATAAGTTCGCAGAAGATCATATACAAAATATCAATCAAACTTCGTTGGTCTTGATATGCGCGGTGGACATTTTGTACATTTTGCTACCCAAACGTATGCAAATAATGTCCATCCATCCAATAAAATATTTTTTCTTTCATTTGAAATTAAATCATACTTTTTATTTTCCATAAAAAACATGTGCCTTCCATATATAGCTCTTTGAGTACCCTTTATGTACTCCATGTACAAGGTGTCCAGTAAATAACTGACCCATTTTGAACGTAAATACCGAAAAGACGGTTTTGAATAAAAATGCGCGGTTTGCTGCATTGTTATTAGATCATTAATATTTTTTTTAAATGCACTTTCTTCAAATAGTTCGTATTTCAACCAAAAGATGGCACTGGCGGCAATAAGTTCCCAAGACAGACATGACTCTAGTTTTTATAGGAATGAAATTTTCGCAAAACTCGTTTATCAGACGGCAACGCCCGGAGGAGCAAAGCCCTTTTTTGTGTTATTTCCTGGTATCTCTGCTGCAGTAAAGTTACTTCAGCAGTTTTTTAACAGTGAAAACTTAATCACTTAGATCTTTTCGTGACTAATGTAGGCTCTTAAGATTTAATTTCTATTTCATTAATTTATATTACTTGATTAAAAAAAATACGTCAAATGAAATGTTTCTGGTATTTTTATTCTCTCAAGAAGATAATTGATGTTTAATGAAACATCAAATAAAAGCAAGAATAATGAATTAGGCAACTTTAGCGATAATACAAAAACACATTTAGAAAATCTAGTCCTTCGGAAATAAAATAAGTAAAAGAAAAATACATTTTACTGATGCATCAAAGAATGTCATGAATATTCTCAGAGAGAAAAGGCACGTGAATTAAATAATTTGTCCAAACCATGAGACAGAGAAAAAAGAATTACTCTTTCAATAAAATTTAATGATAAAAAAATAATCATTCAAAATCAAGAATTCAAGGTGGATATCACTTCCTTTTGTGATTTAATAATTAAAAAATATCAACTTATTTTTTACAGTTAATTTTAATTTTAAAGATATAGTAATACAGAGCTAATTTCATTCCGCAATATATATTTAAAACTCCTCTTTATAGGTAAGTTATTAATAATTTTTATTTTGAAAAAAAAAAAAAAAGATTTTTCGTTGCATGATCATTATTTTCAGATTAAAATATAATGCTTTTGTGTTGAAAAGCCAAATGTGCTCAAATTAATATAACTAATTTTAAAATTAGAATATCATGTTTACATGCTACTTCAATTCTGAAACATGCAAAAACACTCCTTTTACACAGGGTAACAATTTCATGTTTATAAATACGTTTATATAAGACGTATTTTAATTAGTATAATTTGCATAAATAGAATGCAATTTGACAGAATGCAATGCATGCTATACATTATCGGATTATTTAAGTAAAAAAAAAAAAAAATACATAATTACATATTATTACGCTACATTCCAAAAACATTATTTTCCTTTTGAAATAAAATGTAATCAAAAGAAAAGATGCAGAATAAAAATGATTGTTTAGGAATTTGAAAATTATTATAATCAATCAATGGGATAGAAAAATATATTGTCTGTGACATTAATTAACTCTGTCGACATTTACAGCTATAATAAATATCTGAGACAACCATTAATTATCCGATTGCAAAATAATGATGCAATATAAAAAAAAATACATTCCAATGCGTAATTCAGCAAATATTTATGCTAAAAATATACATTTGAATTTCATAAAAATGCATTAACTGTTTTACATTGCACTTTTTGTATAAAACACAGTGTGTTAAGCTTTATGTAATATAATACAGGTTCTTTGAGGTTTTGCATTTTTTACATATATATTAATAAAAGTAGTAGTAAGGAAAAGTGCATATAATTCGTCCACTTCCCTATTTTCGCCACCATTCATTTCTCTGCTTCTCTGAAAGTGGCGCCACTGATCACGCAAGACAAAACGAACGGAAAATAAAAGGATTCAGAAGTGAAAATTTCACTCGCCAAGACGAATCCGTGTATCATTAATGTTGGATTTCCTATTTTTAGAAGATCTAAGTTCTTCTTACGTCATTTGTGAAATGATATTTACTTTATCGTAAGTATTTTTTCGTATTCATTGCATGGATTGTACGCAGGTAAGATGTTAACAGTACAATATAGTGAGTTTTACAATGTTCACTTTATTTTACAAGAACTGAAGCATCGCCATATTGGGAAGAAGCGTTCTTCCAATTTCTCCTCCTCTTCAGTTCTTATTTTTGTACCGGGGATGAAATTCGGAACACTTTTCAGCGTTTTCAACAATCATTTGACCAACAATCGTCAATCGTCAGTTCAGCAAACCGTTCTTGCCATCAGCCCTAAAGAGATCAGGGAAGTGCCACTTATCACACCGGCAACTTCTGTCCGAGGAGGTTCAGCAACATTGATCAGTGGTTCTCCACATAAAAACAAATTGAAAAATTCCCAGGCGAAGAAAAAACACTCAGCTGAAAAAAAAATTTCTGACAACTACGACTATCAAAGGGAAGGGAAAAAATACACCGTGTAAAAAGTCCAAACATGACTTACCTAACATCACGAAAGTGATTCATTTGTTGTAATTCCTCATGAACACAATGATGCAAAGTGCCATACTTGCTTGAAGCGTTTTTCTTATGATAAACATGGGGAAAAATGCTTTCAGTGCCTTCAGTGCTGCACATGTTCAGGAGCCGAAAACAATACCCAATTTATATGTTCATCATGATTGGATGGATGCTGTTTATTACTATTAGGAATATAAGTACATTTCTATGTACCTTAAATTAGGATAAATTAGATTAATTATTTATTTTGAAATAAATTTTGATTTAGTTATAAATTAATCCTTGGATTTATGATTTTTACAAAGGACGGAATTGGGACTATTTTTTTTTTTTTTTTTTTTTTTTTTTTCATATTGAGATACTTTAGGAAAAACAATTTTTCGTATTGTAAAAGTTTTTTTGTAGAACATTTGCCCATGTTTCCATATGTGCGAATAGTTAGTCTATACAAAATCCAAATTTGGTAGATTTTCGCTGAAAATTAAAACTTCCAGGGCCTAAAAGTAACTGGGGGACGCTAATAAGGTACTTTACTGTATAGTTTAAAATTTTACCTAGTGCAGGAACTATATTTTATTTAAATAAATTTTTCAAAATTTTTTTTGTAACTCAAAAGAACTCCAAATGAATAAGTTTAGTTCTCTTGATCAGAAAATTTTATATCCTACAGCAATTCAGATAATTGAGAGGGGAAAAATTTAATAATTTTTACAGAAAACATTTCACAACATAGAAAACTCTGAAATTAACACTAGAATAAAGTCATATAAAATGTTATAGATTTTAAATATTTATTTTTAAATTTAAAAACGTTAATTTACATAAAAATGTTCAAAAATATCATTATTACTATTATTATGTAACTAAAGACTCTGAGATTTTCTTTTTCTTTTTAATTTGAATGATTTTTATTTTTTAGTTAAAAGATTTCATAAAGTTAAACAACTGGTAAATATTTGAATAACATATACATGGATATATACTATATGGCGAAAAGTGACCGGTCCGTTGCAAATTTAGACAATTTGTTAAATATCTAGGAAAATACGTGAAAAATTATCCAGAAACTACAGGTGTGAAAACAGAATAGTACAGGTCAGATTTTTTTCCGCGAAGAGTTTTCCCAAAACCGAATAAGGGTCTGTATATAAGTTTGTAATGCGTATATAATTGTGTATGCTATATTGATATTATGTAGAATGTTGTTTATCATATTTTCTAAAAAAGATTTTTTTTATATTAAGAATCTGCAAATCACAAACAAAACCTTGGCAAAATTTGGGACTGTTTTTTTATTGAAACCTTACTTTCTCTGCGAGTATAGATGCTTTCCTCATAAAAAATGAACAAAGTTTATTAAATTAAGCCACTCAGTCATAATCCACAATTTGAATACTTTTGCTACATTTGTATTTAGAGGGTTATCCAAAATGTATTTGTTCTTTTAAATTTATTTACGTTCTCCTAAGGAGTTTCGGAAATATTTTCACATATATTACCAGTGCTATTCTGTTTACACACCTGGAGTTTCAAGTTAATTTCTTGTGTATATTACTACACATTTAACAAAACGTTTAAAATCTCAATTAAATATTCGACTTTGACCGTATAGTTTTATGAAAAAAAAACCACCAATTAGAAATAAATGGATATTTAACCTTTGCATACAGCGACTTCTACTGATCTTTTAACATAAGAAGAGGTTTAATGTTACCATTTATCTTTTATATTAATGTTATATTGTAATGTTGTAATTGTAATGTTGGTATATTAAGTAGTTTAGCTGTCACCTCATTTTAGTGCTTTGCTACAGGTCTAGAATTTGACGTCACAGTTACGGCTATCATCGCTTCTTGTTTTGTAAAAAAAAAAAAAAATAAATAAATAAATAAATAAATAAAAAATAAAAAAAAATACAAAGATTATTTAGAAAATGATATTTTCAAAGACTAAAATTTTAAAGACTTGTAAATAAATTCTATATTTAAATTAATAATAATAATAAACATCATTTTTCAGATGATTATAACGAGTCATATATTACGTACGCCGTGCATTAAACATTAATATTCTTAGACCAATGATAAAAAAAACACTAGATTAAAGATAGACAACTTTAACTTTTTAAAATGTACATTTTGTTTCATGGAGTTAATCAGACTGACTGCTGAACGTACGATATGGATTAAACATTAATATTCCTGGACCCTTCACAAACAAATTTTAAATGAAATTTCAGTTTTAAAATTTTTGGAACTGCAAATTTTTCAACTTACAAACATCGCACATTTTTTACTTTTACACTGTTGCGTAGAGCAAAAAAGGCACTTTTTAATGAAATTTGTTTGAAATCTCTATCACAATTTGTTTTTAAATTAATATATTTTTTAAGTTTTTATTACTCATTTTGTCATTGCGGCAACAGAAGTATTCGATTTTTGGACATTAAAATTGGAGCAATCAGAAAACGAATAAAATAATAAAAAAACAGAAGTATTCCATTTTTGGACATTGAATATGACCAATTAGGAAACGAATAAAATTAAATAAGTTGGGAAATTCAACCAATAAAAGGATTCAGATACACTTTAGATTTTCTAATTCTCTACGAATGACAACAACTATTTTTTCCAAGTAGTTAAAAAAAGTGAAAAACATTCTTGTGAACTAAACGTCAAAAGATCCGCGTGTGATTGACTTCCTGTAAAGTACATACGCTGTACAGCAGTGCAGAATCCACGATCTAGATAAACTTTTCTACCAAAAATTGAACCGGCTTCAAAAACTACTGCAAAATGAAAAATAATTTTTTTTTACATAATAGTATTAAGAAATAAGATTAAGAGCGTAGTATTTACGATGCGTATTATTTTATTTATGTACATTAATTTGTTTTTTTGAAGTCGGTGCCAGCCAAGCCAAGTTACATGTAATTTTCGAATAGACACGCATCCAAGAATCTACGAGATTTTTTACGATTTAATATTTAGTTAAAAAATAACTTTATTCTTTTCCGATTTGCAATGGATAATTAATTTTTATTTTGAACTTAGCTTGGTTGGCACCGATTTCAAAAAATGAATTAATGTACATAAATATGATAATACGCATGGTAAATACTACGCTCTTAATTTAATTTCATAATACTATTATGTAAAAAAAAATATTTTTCACTTTGCAGTAGTTTTTGAAGTCGGTTCAATTTTTGGTAGAAAAGTTTATTTTTCTCTTTTTAGTTAAAAGTTAACGATTTTTTTGAAGCCGGTTAGTAAAAATTATAATCCGGGATAAATCATTGTAAATTACACACATATGTGAGGAGTTGGGTTCGAACTCACGTTTTGTTTCAAGAATCAGAAATCGATTCTGCTGTCTCACACCGCTCGGCCACGCTGACTGCACTCCATTCGGCGAGCTTATTCATCGTTCATGTTAGTTTTAGTTTGAGAGAAATCATTAATTTTATTAGTTTTTGCTTGATTACTAAAAAAGTAGTGAACCAATTTCGATGAAATTTGAAGTGGTATCAATTCGAGAATAACCTCTTTCATTTAACACAAAAACCAAATTAATCGGTTGGATAGTTTCGGAGTAATTGGTGAACATACATAAAAAAATACATACGCGTTCAATTGATAACCTCCTCTCTCCTTTTTAGAAGTCGGTTAATAAAACTTATAATACGGAAAAAGTATTATAAATTATACACGTATCTAAGGAGAGGTGTTCGAAACCACGCTTCCTTTCAAGAACCAGAAATGAAATCTGGCGACTTACACGGCTCGGCCATCTTGTCTGCACTCGATTCGGCCAGATTATTTAAGGTTCATGTTACTTTTAATTTGCGATAAATCACTAATTTTATTAGTTTTTGCCTAATTACTAAAAAAGTACAGAACCAATTTCGCTGAAATGGAACTGGTACCAAAAAGAGTGTAACCTCTTTCATTTAACACAAAAACCAAATTAATCGGTTGGATAGTTTCGAAGTAATTGGTGAACATACATAAAAAATGCATACGCGTCAAATTAATAACCTTTTCGTCATTTTTTGAAGTCGGTTAAAATTGTAATTTGGAAAATATTATTGTGCATACGTGTGGCTGGAGCGGGGTTCGAACCCATGCTTTCTTTCGAGAACCAGAGTTTAAACGAGGCGCATGAGACCGCTCGGCCATCCTGACTGCATTCCGTTTGATGAACTTATTCAACATCCATTACTTTCAATTTGCGAGAAATCACTAATTTTATTCGTTTTTGCCTAGTTACTAAAAAGTACTTAAGCAATTTCGATGAAATGGAAGTGGCACCAATTCGAGAGAAACCTCTTTCATTTAACAGAAATACTAATTTAATCGGTTGGATAGCTTCGGTGTAATCGGTGAACATACGTAAAAAAAAATATATACCCGTCGAATTAATGAAAACCTTCTCTCCTTTTTTAAGTCGTTTAAAAAAAATTATAATACGGAGAAAACTACTTTATATTATACACATATGGCAAGAGTAAGGTTCGAACCCATTTTTTTTTTTTTTTTTTGAGAATCAGAGCTTTAATCAGGCGCCTTGGATTGCTCGGTTATCCTGAATGAAATCTTTTTGACGAACTTATTCAACGTGATGTTACTTTTCGCAAGTCTAATATTTTAGTACTCTTTCACTGATAAAGTATTGAGTTGATAAAAGATCTCTGATACTTTGTGCTAACGGTTAAATACAAAATATTCTTAATAGCATAATTATTATTTAATTTGTAAAATATATATGTAAAAAAATTAATTGTGGGGTTCGAACCCACTCTCTCTTTCGAGAACTAGTGCTTAAAGCCGGCGCCTTAGACCGCCCGGCCATTCTGTTTGCAATGAACAACGTTGTTCAGCGAACTTATTCAACACTTTTAATTAGCGAAAAATCACTAATTTTATTCGTTTTTGCCTAATTACTGAAAAAGTACTGAACTAATTTCGATGAAACGGAAGTGGTACCGATTCGATAGCGAGCTCTTTCATTTAACACCAAAACCAAATTAATCGGTCTGATAGTTTCAGAGTAATCCGTGAACATACATAAAAAAAATACATACGCGTTGAATTGATAACCTCCTCTCTCCTTTTTGGAAGTCGGTTAAAAAGGAACCGGTCGCTCTGTAGACCAAAATCATAAATGAATTGAGGACGGAGAATGGAAAACGCTGAAAGTGCAAAAGAGGAAAATTTTTCACGAGAACGAATAAAATGATAATAATAATGATAATATAAAAAAATAATATTATTTTCCGCGTTTTATGAAAAAATTCCGATTTTTTGGAACTACTTCTATTAGGATTTGGACTTCAAGAATTCTCTTGTTTGTTAATCTTGGTACTTAATCTTTAGATAGGGACTCAGACACGTATGTATGTGATGCTATCAGAGACTCAGTATAAAGGTTAAGACAAATTTTCTTTTAAAAAAGTAGCTTTATTATTCTGTTAAAACATAACAAGTAATTATGATGTCACGAGTACATTATTTATATTTAAATCACGACAGATGTTAGAAGCGTTATTTCTTTTTAATTACTTAAAAAATGAAGACACTCAGGTATACACATAAATAGATTGAGTTTAGTTATACAAAAAGGTATAGTGTGTACGATAGAGATAAAACGGAATAGCTTGAAGAAAACATTGCACGAGAAAATAAACCTTGTAATGATCATTTATCCTATCATATATCACAAATATAGCATAACATCATAAAATCTTGAATTTGTATCTCTTTGCAATATTTTAATTTTTACTCACGTATAAATTGCAACATTTTAAAAATTTGATTCATTTTGATTTTATTTTATTAGAAATATTATCTCTCGATCAGGAAGCAAACTTTTAGACATTTCAGTATCATATTTTCCTGAAGATGGCCACAGAAGACGGCGCGAAACGTTGATATTTTATTTAATTTTAACTGTACAAGTTCATATTAAAGTTCTTGTTTTGTGCACCATTGAGCAATGTTTTGTATTTTTAGTAAATACATTCTTAGTAGTGAAATATGAACAAATATCAATTTGTATAACTTAATAGAAGAAATAAAAAAAATGAATATTAAAGGTTATTCTGAAATACTTTTGCCACTGATTTTAGTCATAATTTTTGCTATTATGTTGATTTTTTTTTGCGTGATTGAATAAAATAAACTAATAATGCAAAAGTTTGAATGTCTTTTTAACAATATTCTTTTAAAAAATATATGACAATAAATATTCTTAATTAAAAACAAATTGTTAAAAGGTAGTTTAAACTTTATATCACGAAGGATTTTTATTACTCTTTTTTAGTGAAATCTAATCCTGTTGCATTTTAAATAAAACAAGGAGAGCATGTTTAACTAATGCATTGTTTTCTTTAGATTTATTATATAAAAGGTAAAGTATGTTGTATACGTAAATTTCTTAAAAGAAAACTAAATATTGTTTAAACATTTTTTCTTTTAAATCTGATCAACCATTACTTTGGAAAGAATGTGTTTTGCTATGTAATGAATTAATTTTCACTGCGTCTTAATTTTTACACATCTACATGAATTTTTCCACTGGCTTAAAAATGCTTACCACAAAGAATTTCAGTCTGTTAATTTAACATGAATAGAATGCATCGCGTAAGAATTTTAAAATTCTTAGAAAATTTATCCTTCATATTACCAAGTTAAATTTCTTATTTCTTAAGCTAAAATTTTGTTTCATAAATTAGATGAAATGTTTCCAGAAAATCCTTCAAATTTTTGAACAGTGTTTTCTCTTTTATAAATTCTTTGTTTCAACTAACAGCATATTTACTTTTAATTTACAGGGAAATATATATATATATTTTAAATTCAGAAAAATAGCGTAGATAATAAAGTAATGTTAGAAGTTAGAATATAAAGTTAGACAAAGTTGCATCAAAAAGAAAAGAGGAAGTTAAATCCGTAATTATAAAATTTCCAACAGAATTATTTTTAAAGGAATAACTTTATACGTCTGAAAAATTATATTAAAATGTTTGCTAAGATCGAAGTTAGAGAATAAAGAGATTCAAGATCAACGTAAAAAAGTAATATTTGACGAATATATAATCCTATGTATACATTTTTAAAATATTTATAAAATGAGTAACTAAAATTTCACTTTATAAATTCACTAAAAATGAGAAGTTTGCAATGCAATTTACAAAAGTCCTGTAAATTTAGGACACCTGTAAAGAAAATTTAGTCAATAACCAATTTTTAAGCATCTTTATGAGTATGTGAAAAAATCCTGACATTTTGTTGAGCGGTATTATGACTAAGTATTTAAAAATTATTAAATTTCGGTATAAAATCTATTTATGGTTTCAATCGATTTGATAGTCGATTGTCGGTTTTGAGATGTATGACATATTCTGAAAATATCTATAATTTAAAAATAATATTCTGAACTCCAAACTGTGTTTTTCGGTGCGTTCGTAATTATATAATTTCGTAGCACCTATAGTCGTCGTTCAGTCCGTCTGTCCGTCTGTCTGTCCGTACGCATATAACAGCGCAAAAACTACCCAATTGAATGCTTTGAAATTCCAAATATATAATTATTGAAAAATTTTGTCGAGTTATTTTAAATTTTATGAAAATAGGATGTATAATTTAATTAAATTTTGGGTCAAGAATTTCCTTTACATCACGGCCAATGGGATAAAAAATGTTTAAGTGCATTTTTATGATATTGTAGCCTTTCAAACATAGTAAAATCGATATACATCTACTGAGGTGTACAAAAATATACATTTTGTTACAATATGCTCTGCAAAAAATTTTTATTATTTATTTACAGAGCCATAGAAAAAAAAATTCATTACATTATGATGTAAGGTGAAACTTTGTTTTCGGCTTACTTTAATCATGTTAAATTATTTGACATACTATGAAACTGACATACATCGCTGAAATTTACTTTGAGTGATACATATCCTGTATCATAGAAAGTAATAAAATTCCTATATTTACAGAGTATACAGATATTTACAGAGGCATATAAAAAATATCGGATACTATACTGCAACCGAAATAATGTATTTTAGAGATGATTCTTAAACGTGCGTTTTTTTTTTTTTTTTTTTTTTTTTTTTTTTTTTTTTTTTTTATGAGTTTTTAAGTTTAAATAAATTTTTGATTATTGAGATTTTTCTACAAATGCTGTAGATCACAGCAAAATCTACACATAGTATAGAATATAAATAAAAGTAACTTAAAGCTGTTTAAAAAAATTATGCATTTTTACGCTGAACTGCATAAAAATGCATATATTGGGTTGGGGAAAAAGTAAGTTCGCTTTTTTTCGTGTTTTTCAAAGTTAATTTATTTATACAAATAAAAAAACTAATCAAAATTTACGTGCTATTTTGTTCGATGACCTTTTGCTATTTTTCTGGTAAAACAATAATTCCGTCACTGTAGAATTTCTGAGAGTTCTGGGCAAAAAACTGAACAAGGTGATTTTCACAAGCCTTTTTTGAAGTCAGCTTAACACCTTCAAGAGAATACCGCATAGGGCGGAACAAATGGTAATCCGTCGGATCCAGGTTCGGACTATACGGTGGGTTCATTAAAACTTCTTAACAAAGCTCTTTCAATTTTTGCCGAGTGACTAAAGATGCGTGTGGTTCAGCGTTGTCCTGATGGAAGACAGCGAATTTCCTTTCGATCAATTTTGACCGGGTTTTTCAATTGCCTGCTTCAATCGCATTAGTTGTTTACAGAAGATAGTTGAATTGATGGTTTGGCCAGGTTTGAGTAGCTCATGATAGAAAATTTCTTTCCAATCGCACCAAACACTCAGAATCACTTTCGTAGGTATCAATCCGGGCTTTGCCACCGCTTGTGAAGCTTCGATCACGATCTTTTTAGCACATTGTTGTTATATGTGATTCCCTTTTCATCACCCGTAATGATTTGTTTCAAAAATGGCTCGATTTCATACCGTTTCAATAGCAATTCACAAATGATAACTCTCTCCATTAAATTTTTCACTGTAAGGTTATGGGGAACCCAAATATCGAGTTTCTTTTGGTATCCAATTTTATGTAAATGGTTCAAAAGTGGTTTATGGTTGATGTTTAGTTCCGTAGAAATATCGTGGAAAGAAATATGTCAGTCTACCTGGATTGTTTTTAAAATTTCATCGAATTGTTCAAGGATTGGCCGGACAGGGAAAGGTTCATCTTTAACACCGAAATTTTCGGAAGGAAAACGAGCAAACCGATTCTGACTTTGGCGTTTACTTAAGAGCCCACAATAGTCACAGAAAAATTACTCAAAAAGACCCGGATGACCATGTAAAGTCTATGGGAGCGTTCTTTTCTAATATCTCGCTCAAATTTTAATATTTTTGCATGATTTTTTTGCACACGATAGCTGAGGGCAATTCACAACCGGGCTAGTTTTTACTTTTTCAATTTTTGTTTCAGATTTTCTTTAAAAAATTACTTTAACTTTCGAAACCGGTTTAAACCGGTTCTGAAACTGAAACTATCGTAATATAAAAAATATATAACCAAAATCGAAAAAGTAAAAACTAGCCCGGTTGTGGATTGCCCTCAGCTATCTAGTGCAAAAAAATCAAGCAAAAATATTAAAATTTGAGCGAGATATTAGAAAAGAACGCTCCCATAGACTTTACAGTCATCCGGGTCTTTTTGAGTAATTTTTCTGTGACTATTGTGGGCTCTTAAGCACTGATCACCATAAAAGTCACAGAAGTTTCGATGAGCCTGCGCCATTTTTTTCCTTTTTGGAAGTAAAAAACTAAAATGTGACAAAAATGATCATCTGAAATCTCTATTTTAAAAACGCAATAACTGTTGACTGGTTAAAAAGATGACGCTACCTTTATAACTAGAATTTTTTAAAGACTGTTACTTTTCAAACGCTGTATAGTATGACTTAATTGAGTAAGTATTACTCGAGATATGCGACTTTAAAGCTATCTATTGGGAAAAAACGAATTTACTTTTTCCCCAACCCAATATAACCAAGATATGTTAATATAATGAAGAAAAATTATATATAGTGTCACATAAAGATTTAGATTCATGGCTGTCTATGGTATGTATATAATCTCTAGAAGTGTGCTTTCACTAGGTTTAAGCGTCTTAAATAATTTGTAGCTAAATAGTGGCATATACTTATGTAAAGATAATAGACAAAATACACAGCTGTATAAAAGAATTAAAATATGACACTGTCTATTGGGTATAAATTTCTGAAAGTCCAATTTCAGCCTATTGGGTGTTTTAACTCTTTACAATATCGCTGGAAAAATTTCAGAATTCGGTTTTTCTGTCCGTACTCTAAGTTGAGTTAATATAGTTGGATTGCTCTTTAATTGATATATATGTGTAATTGATATATAAACGTATCATAATTTGCATTCATACATTTTTGCATAATAATATAACAGTTGTTGCATAAAAATCTGAATATTTATAATAACATTTATAGTACAAATGCAACTCTTTTGCAACGTTTGACTAGCAATTTCCAATTTGTTACAGTTTAGGGAATACAGGTACACTAACATGACATAGAATTGGACGTCGTTTCTAACTGAGATGAAATTCCCCATAGTTCTGTCGCATTTAGAATATAATTAGCATTTTATAAAATAAATATATTTTATTAATTAAAAAATGCTTGAATACGAGGTCTTTGGTTACAAAATAATTTATTTTTTTAGATATGGTGTTTTAATTTAAATATAAACAGTCAAGTGCGAGTATTACTCGCTTGCAGAGGGTTCCGAGCAATAAATATATAAATGGTTATCTGTATTATTAAGAAAACCGAGTGTATTGGCTGTGATAAACAAACACTGAAGCAATCTTATAATTATATAATTTTTAATTTTTACCTTTTGCTATTTTTACAAGAAGAAAATATCAGATTCGTAAAACAATTTCAAATTCTGGTTTTCGATTTACGTGTTTTATGGATCCGAGATACAAAAGATCTGTTTCTACAAAACGTCTCTCTGTGTCTGTGAGTCTGTCGAATATGTGTGATTGTATGGGACATACGTTTTGTGGGCAGGTTATCTCAAGAACTAATCCACTGAACTTAATAAAAAATATATATTCAGGTAGTCGATGATATAAATTGTTTCTTATGTATGCTGATTACTTTCTTGTATAAATCTCTCAACATGTAGTACTGCTATACTGCGTTTTTTATGATTTACACAACAGCTGTATTTCAAGAACTAATGAACGAATTTAAATAAAAAATTCTATTCAAGTAGTCCTGGTATATATTGATGCTAACTAGTTTTTGCTGTAAAACACTGATTAGTTGGTTATGCTGCCTTTTTTACGAATTACGCAACAGCTGTATCTGAAATTCTTTTTCTACGAATTTCTATCAAATTTGAGATTCAGTGTGTCCTCTGTATGAATTGTTACCGTTTACATTTTGGTATATGTCGCACATTAATTGACACTGCCATGTTGAATTTTTCACGATTACCACAATATCTCAAGATTTTTTCACGGATTTTCAACAATTTGTAGATTTAGTTAATCGTGGATATGAAATTGGTAAGCTGATATTCAATTGGTAAGTTTTTGGCATCAATCGTCTAATAGGTAGCGCTGTTCTGCCGAATTTTTCCCGATTTCCTCAATATCTCTATCTCAAGAACTAATGCCTTAATTTTCATAAGCTTCAGCTTCAGATTTACTTTGATAATTATTATTGCTGATTACATTTTGGCATAAATCAGCCGATAATTGGTTTTTATATGTTGCATTTTTCCCAGCACACGCAATAGTCCT
This sequence comes from Maratus speculifer, assembly GCA_964019185.1. Classification (NCBI taxonomy): domain Eukaryota; kingdom Metazoa; phylum Arthropoda; class Arachnida; order Araneae; family Salticidae; genus Maratus; species Maratus speculifer. The sequence goes on from OZ025297.1 coordinate 39,272,559, forward strand.
ATTTCAAGAATTAACCTAAGGAATTTTACAAAACAATTTACAATTAGTTACAAAAACATTTAACAGGTGGTTTAAAAAATAAAAATGCGAGCTGAAAAACGTATACAGAATATTTTACTGAAAAACGTATACTTTAAAAATTGCGTAAAACGGAATATCTAAGATTTCAATTTTCAGTTTTTACCGTTGTTTGTAATACTTGCATGTTCTGACAGTTTGTTAGCATCATCTACTATCATTACGAAGGTGATAAATAAAAAGTTACATTTACTTTGTCATTTTCCTCTTTTTGCTACAACTAAGAATTTAAAATGCTTACAACTTTTAAAGAATATGACGAAACTTTGAATCGCCCACAACGTACATACAGCGGTTAGAATAAAATTTCATTCTACATGATATTAAAGAAGAGAAAAAATATTTTCTATATTATCTAGTATGGGGCTGCAATTTTAAAATACATTGTGTGATTTATACGTAACTAAAGATGATAAATATTTGAAATATATTGAGATAATTCATATTCTGCTTAAACACTTAAGTTCTGCCCCCAACATATTTATTGAACGAATAAAAAGAAAAAGTTTTCAAGGTGAAAATGAATCAGTCCGTCATTCAATTTTGCTGCTAGATTAAAAAGAATCTTTTTCATTACCGTATTCTTTTTTAAAATTTAAAATTATATAAATGCGTTCTATAAATTCTGTTAAAATTATAAATGCTTAAGAAAAATGCATTTTCAGTTTTTCAACAAAGTATGTATAAATTTTTTAATACCAAATTTGTCAGAAATAATTATCTATGTAAACATAATTATGCACATATAATCTTGTTATTTTCTTCTTCATACCAATCAAAAAATGACAAAGGATTTCAAAATAACAATTTCGGCTAACATAAGATACGCGTGAACGAAAAAAAATTATGGTTGATTTAATTAACAAAGTGTATTACATGCTTCTTAATTCTTCAATATGATTTTTTTAAACATTTTTATGGCTGTTACACAATTTTCGGGTGAAATAATTTCGTTCCAGTATTAATATAAAACTTAATGCATGATTTCATGCTTAAGGTGGAAATGAAAATTAAATATATACAAAAAGTATTTCATAATCAGTTTAGATATTTAGAAATGTTTGATTAAAATATTTTAAATAGTGATTTTACGAATTACACAGCAGAGTATCAAATTTGCGACATACATTCAAAATGTTTCTGTAATAAGTAATGATAGAGGACTGTCATATTATTTAGATAAAAGATACTTAAGATCATGTCCTTAAGACCTCTACAAAAAAGCTAGTTATAAGTTTTAACATATGATCTATAAATTTTCTAAAATTTTCAAATCTCAAAGCAATAGGCTCAGCAGATAATGAGAACCTTTTCGTTAAATATTAAAATAATATTTTTATTCGAATTTGGTTTACTCTGTGCAATCATTCAGCAGATGAATGAGAGAACCTTTTCGTTAATCATTAAAATATTTTTATTCGACGTTGGTTTACTCTATGCAATCACTCAGCAGATGAATAAGAGAACCTTTTCGTTAATTTTTAAAATAATAGTTTTATTCGACGATGGTTTACTCTGTGCAATCACTCAGCAGATGAATGAGAGAACCTTTTCGTTAATTTTTAAAATAATATTTTTATTCGACGTTGGTTTGCTCTGCAATCGCTCAGCAGATGAATGAGAAAACCTTTTCCTTAATTATTAAAATAATATGTTTATTCGACGTTGGCTTACTCTGTGCAATCACTCAGCAGATGAATGAGAGAACATTTTCGTTAATTATTAAAATAATATTTTTATTCGACATTGGTTATAAATGAATAGAGAGGAAATTACGCTTCGTAAAAGGCTTATCTCAAGTATTTAACTTATCGGAGATAGAAGAACTATTATAGATTAGAGTCATTGCATTTCTTATGCTTTTCTTATAACGCCTCTGAGCCTCAAGTGCGGGTTTTCTTTTTAACGTTAGTTTAATTATTTTCGTTTAAGGATTTAGGCCTTGTCAAAGGAATACACGTGAGATCATTGCCAACGATCTCTGACAGATATTTATGACAAATCAGCACTTATGCCATTTCAAAATTTGACTTCACACAAATGAGTACAGCTCGAAAGAGGTTCTACTCAGAAAATAGTACAGTGTATTCTTTGTATTTAGATCGAAAAGGTAATTTTCCATTGAGCCAATGTTGAGAGTATCGTTATTCCTCAAATCCCAAAAGAACGAAAGAGGATGATACTTATCACAAGTGTGGCAAAGCAAGATTTACTAGACGGCAAAAAAATCAAGAGTCGGAGGAGAGAATTTGATTGAATTTGATCCCCAGATGATATAGAATCAAAGGCAGGGTCGAGAAAAATATCGGAAAAAATGCTTGAAAAAGAAGGCTGAGTTCACAGAAGTTGAATAGGCTCAGCAGGCAGTCAATTTTTGACGCATAGCTGTTTACTCACTCGACTTCCTCTTCTACTTAATTTATTCGATATCTTTATTAGGTATTAACTTATGTAGTTCCATATATATGCAGTGTTATCTTCTCTAACAATCTGCACATCAAGACTGGCCATAAGTTCAGTCTCAAGTTTCGACCATCAATGACAATTGGTGGTGAACGCAGCCTATTGTTCAATCCTGAAAAAAAAATCCGGGTTGTGTCTTACAAAGATAAGATCGCATGCCACGAAACGATTAAATTCTCTTCGATAAACCTGGCTTATGCCAGTACTGTCTTGTGCTTCCTTATTCTCAGTGGCCTATAAAGTGGTTGGTCAGTGGCATTATTACCGCGCATATTCTTTCTATTTTTCTAGTAGCAACATTAAGTTGAAATGTTCAATTTAATCGTAAGTCAAAACAACTGAAAGGTTGCCTGCCTGGTTCTGCCCATGTAAACGGGACAACCCCACTCTGTTCTAGCTAGACCAATTTCGAGACACCAAGGCGAAATTGAGCAAGTAAAAATAAGGTACTTTGACGTAGGCCAGCAATTAAAATATAAAATGTATAAAGCTTCACTTACCAGGTATATGATAGCGATTTTGTCCGCATCGGTGTTTCTTTATGAGGAACGGGTTCCAGAAAAACAAGAAGGCAAAAAAACTCCAAGATAACAAAGATTACTCTTGGACGTACAGCATTTTATTGAAGTTCTCCAGGTCCTATAAACAATTGCACTTGCCAGCGGTAGGACTCCGCCGACTGCAGATGCGTAGAAAAATCGTGTTATATTTTCGCATCCAAGGACGAGAGTCGAAATGATGACAAATAGATTTTTTTGCAGGCCTAATTTTTGGTGAATCGCATTGGTATTATCGCCAATAATGAACTCAGGATGAACACTTTCGATGATAGACGGCATGTATTTGATTTCCGTTACATAGACTTACAATGACAGTGGTCAAAGTGTTGAATTTGAAACAATTAACGTCAAACGATAAAAGAATTCGTATGGCACTTCAAAAACGCACAGAATGAATTCTTTACAAGGGGGTACCAAAAGTCCCACGGGATGAGAAGAGAAAATGAACATTAATAAAAATAAAATAAGAAAAATAACACCTGGATAGATACATATGGTTTTTAAGCAAATAGTGTCTTAAAAATGAAAGAATTATGCATAGGAACAAGCCTTTATCAAAGATTGTTGCTAGAGTGTAAAATACATACAGTTATAGGAATGTATGAATGCCATTCTGTGCTTTTAAAGAATTATATTTAGAGAATAACTGGAAAAATACTTTAAAAGAAAGTGCCAGTTACCAAATGCACAGAATTAATGGGACTAAAAATTAACCTATTAAATAAAGTTGCGAATTTAGAGAATATTTTAATTTTAAAAACGGGGGGGGGGGTACCATTATTAAATAATATGTAAAGGGAAGCGCCTTTACACCATGTAACTACGGAGTTCCCGTCAGATCCCGGAAGAAAAAAATATTACCCGAGGAAAAAAATTACCATCATGCCTGAAGGATTCAACTGATGAACTCTCTATCAAAAGAGTCATAGTTAATTCAGCCAAAAGTAAAAAAGTTTGCTAGCAAATATTGCACTTTCCAGTTACTTAACACTTTATTTAAGAGAATCTCGTCTGAATCGTGTAACAATTCTGCCGACATCATAATAAGTGATAATTCAATTAACTGAATTAACTAAGCACTCATGGATATGAACAACAAATGTGCTACAAAATAACTTTACTTTTGCAACCAGTTTATTAATATTTAATGTTTTTCGAAATTGTATTTTCTTGTTATATTTTTGTGTTTCAAAAAGCCAATTATATCAATATTTAATCTCGGAAAAGAAAATTAATTCTTAATAATTGTATCATAGAATATCTGTAACAAAGAGCTTAATAAATAAAAAATCCGCAAAAGTAAAATCACTGAAAAAAGAGTAGATTTTATGCCTGTGGTCTAAAATGGGCGACACGGAGACATGCAAACTATCTTAATTGCAAATACATGTATTGGAAATTAATGAAAGTTTGAATTTGTGTTTCACAAAGGTACAAGTAAATTTATGTGTAAATATTATGTGAAAGCGAAACAAATGGCTAAAAATTTAACACATGTGTAAAACTAAGTTTTTATCAACGTCATTGACATCAATTAAAACAGATATTTCTTCAAATAAAAAATGATAAAAACATAACATAAGCATACACATAACCCATGAGTATGTTTTTATATATCGATATTTTCCCATAGTTTGAAACTATGTTTATGCGTATGTTTATGAGTATGTTTATGCTACGCTTTTTAAATAATAGTGCTGACATTTAAAAAAGCCAAAAATGAAATATGATGTAATACCGCAATTTCCGGAGCGTAATCTGTGAAACACACAATCATTTTTCAACCCAGAAATATTTTTAAATGAAGCGAATCTTATTAGATCGCAGTAAATATTTGATCCCAATTACTAAACAAGAATTTCGGGTGCAAATGTATTTGTTTGATTTGTGAACTATGTACCAAAAATTACGATACTTTTGCAATAATATCATATAAAAATATATTTTTATTAATTGTACCCATTTAATTAGTAATAAATGTCTACCATTTATTACTAGAAAGATTTATAAACCATTTTCCAAATTTTAGAAAAGTCAAAATTTGCAGAATAAATGTTCGGTACTACTCTGTTATCCCGTCGACCAATTTCGCCAAATTATACAAATCGCCAAACTAATAGCCAAATTATACATATTGACATAATTTTTATTTTAAATTACGATAAAACAAATAATAAATGAAATATTAATTAAAATACAAATAAAAAGCCGAAATAAAAATCACTTAATGACATTTCAAACACGTGAATCGTATTTAATGTCATTGAATGTGGCATTCAAGATCCTCCATTATTGGCATTTAATCTTATAGTTTAATGATAATTTTTTGGTCGACGGGATAACCTAGTAGTACCAAATGTTCTTCTTAATTGAAATGAATGCAAAAAGACAATTTGACTATAAAAAGTAGAAACAATCTCAACTTAAATTTCCCGTCTAATAATCCCTATATTCTACTTTCCGATATGCCTTATCGTGATATATTACTTGTAATATATTTCCAATTTTACGCTAGTAGAGATTTTCTGAAAAAAATAATGCACTTCCATAATATAATTACCAAAATATAAAAGTATCCCATTTTATGTATTGTAGAAGAAAACTATCATGTTTTTTCTATAGATAATTTTCGAATTTCATCTCTTTTTCGATGTACATTTATAGACATGAGTGGGTAATTGAGAAATTATTCACCATTTTTTTTTATTTTTGTCGGCTTTTAAGAAATATTTCTGCTGTTATGAATGATGTAGATTTTTAGAAGTTTGTTTAGTTACATTTTGAAAAAACAAATGTTTAGTAAGTCTGCCATTTCTTCGTATGAATCTAAGAAGTAAATATTGAAATAAAATGCGTAAACAAATGCAGAAAGAAAAGATGAAATAAAATGTGTTTATTAATTTTCAAGATTAAGGTGCATAAAAAACAAAAGAATACTTAATTAAATATCATATGGTTAATCATATCCAACACCATATATTTTGGAGTTTATACTTTTTTAATTATATTTGAAAGAATTTGCTTTTTGTTAAAAAATTCAAAAAATATGACAACAATGAATCACCATGTTAATTTTTTTATTATTTTTATTATTATTATTTGCTTTATTCTTTGTACTCAATTTCGACTTCCAATTTTCGATGTATTTTAGGTGTCAGAGATTCCGAAGAAAATGTTTACATAAAATATCTTTATGTCGGTATGTCCGATTTGTATCTTTGAAAAATGTATTAAATAAAAACTAGCTGCACCCGTCGAAATTCGACGGAAAAGAATATATATTAGGTATGATATATATCAATCTTATATAGACAGTAAAACACTGAGCGAAATAAACAATTGCCACCTCTTTAAATAGGAATAACATGGCTTTTCATGATGAAGATACACAAACTTTAGAAAATAACAAAAAATAAGGAAAATAACTCATAAATTATTATGTTGTACCTAACTTCAGCTACAAATCTTTTTTTAATGCGCTTTCTAAACCTTAAATATTATTTAAATGCCAAATTATTTAGGAAGTTAATATTATACCCCGGAAGACGAATTCAAAAATATCTGCATAGTTTATTTTTTTCCGTTTAAATATCGCTTGATAACTGTAGAATAATTATAATATCAATGAAACATTTTATAATAGAAACAGGGACTTACTAAACTGCCTAACCAATCCACTACATATTTACAGCACTTGCAATAAATTTATTTATTGGTTTGTATCCTCCATGAACTTGTAAAAATTAATGTTATTGTTATGGCAACGAAAAAAAAAAGACGATACCTCTGTTATTAAAAAGAATAAAATTGTTGTATTTGTTGCTGAAATACAGAATTTTTTTTATTTTATTTTAAACAATAACTTAATACAATGAAATGATTATAATTATTTTTTGATATTATGTAAGATAGAAATATAATGATACTGACATATCACAGATTTTATTCTTTTTTTTTTTTTTTTTTTTTTTAATATGACATCATTAACACCTTCAGAAATGCTCATCTTTTCTTAAAAGAAGCGTGATTCATGCAGTTATTTAAGAATTCTTTAGTTTCATAAAATATTCATTATAATTAAATAGAAATGGCGCAGTTTACAGAAATATTTTCATGTGTGCACACCATGGACCTTTAAATTAATAGAAGTTCATTTTATTTAGATGCAGGAATAAAAGTCAGTGAATATGGCATCACTGACGCAGCTTTAACAATGCATATTATATTCATGGAATAAATTTATCTGTTTTCTGTATGACGATATTTTCTCCATCGACAAAATTTCACTTTAGATATTTTATTAAAGTTTATCTTCTGTTATTTTACTTACATAATACTTAATAATATTACTCAGTAAATAATCTGTGTATTGCAGGGAATAACTTTGTGCAATCATTTTATTCTAATTAAATTTTACGAAAACCTTTATTTATTTATTTATTCTTTTTTGAAATGCGATTATACATTCACCGATGAGAGATCAAGCTCCTGATTGGAGAAAAATAATGAAAGAAAATAAATTTTGAGAAAAGCTTAACCTGTTGCCACTGTTTTGAAGAAATGTCATGAAAAAGCTTTTAAAATTAAAAATAAAATATAAAAATTGAACTAAATTAAAAATTAGCCAGAATGGGCGCATCTACACAAAAACTGCTTTCATTTAAAAAAATAATTATCAAAATCGGGCCAGTAGAAAGCTCAGGGCTGATGACCAAAAAAACAGCCAGGTGTTTTAAATATATAGATAATAATATTGTTCTGTTAAACTGATAACATTATGCCCACAGGCTATTTCACACTAACAGTATATTACAGCCCATTTTTTAAGGAATCATGCACCTCGAAAGACAAATTAAGTGGGGATCGGATTAGCTTCCCCCATTTTCCCCCGTTGTACTTAATCATTGAACACTCAAAACTAATCAGGGGTACGTCATATCAAATTAAGCCTTAATAAAATATTTGAACCAAGTTGGATAATTCAGCATAAAAGTCATTTATTAAATTTAAGAAGGGTTATAATCCGTTCATACCTTTAGACTTAACCATTTAACTTCCCCATTTATTTAGCGATTCGCTTTAGCTGAAATAATCTATATCCAAATTTAGAAGCAAATTGGATAATTCTGCATAATAGCCTATTTTCATAATTTAAGGAGAGGTAATCGCCCGTCCCCCCTTTTATTCTTAACAAAAGAACTTCAAAACTATTCACGGGAGCGTTATGTCAGCATGAACCTATAGCCAAAAAATGAAGCAATTCGGTTAATTCTGCATAAAAAAACCCATTTAAACAATTAAGAGCAATAGCCTCGGATTACCTCTTTATTTTTAATCAAAGAATCCGCAAAATAAATAGGGGAAAAGCATTATCAGAATTAATCTATATCTAAATTTTGAAGCAAATCATTAAATTCTGCGCGAAAAATCCATTTACCTCAATAAAGTGGAGGTTACCCCCCATTCCTCCATTTATATACGTTAATTCTGTTGAAAAATCCATTTATATAAATTAAGAGGGAATTAGCCCGTTCCCCCCTTATACTAATTTAATTAACTCACAAAACTAATTAGGGAAGAACTTACCAGAATAAAACCTATATAGAAAATTTGAAACAAATGGAATATTTTATCATGAGTTATCGCTTTTCATACATACCGACCTATGGAAATACGTACAGAACTAGTGGGCAGACAAACTCTCAGGATTTGATAGCTTGTGAGCTAAATATTGATAGAAGTTAAGAAAATATCATACATATGATCTTGGCAATGGCTTGCAGATCCAATTAAATCTCGGGATGTTCAACTTAAATGGGCAATGCAAGGATTTTTGTGAGAAATTCTTCATAGTACAGCTCATATTCAAAATATTAGAATAATTACCTTTTTTTTAGAAATTGAAAATATCGTTTGGTAATTTAATGTCTTTTAATGAAAATATGCAAACTATATTTTTATTAAGAACTTATTGTTGATTAAACTTACTTGTTATCTTAAATTTAATATCATTTTTGAAACGATTAATTGCAAAAAAAATTATTTTGAAAAGTCAAAATATTAGAATATTTATTCAAGTGGTTCAAAATATTAGAATATTTCACATTAATTCTCCTTTAATTATTACCAATTCTTAACTGGTGGCATCATTGATTAAATTCAGACTATTTTATTTAAAATCAGTATTCTTTTTTGCAGTTTGTTTCTTTTTCGTCTTAAAATGGGCCGTGTGAGTGATATTCCTGAATCTACTAAACTTTGTATGGTTGATTTGTATCGGCACGGTAAAAAACAATGTTTTATAGCGAATTATTTACATTGTTCGCAATCGAGCGTTAGTAAAATACTAACACAATATTCAAAAATTGGAAAATTTCAAAATAATCGCCGAAATGGTGGCCGAAAACCAAAAACATCTGCTAGAGATGACAGGAAACTGAAGCGTATAGTTAAGAAAAACCGTTTTAAAAGTGTGCGATTCTTGCACCGAAAATGGAAAGAAGAAGGAGTTGAAGTTTCTACATCGACAACATTAAGACGTCTCCATAAATTTAAATTTGAATCTCGTGTACCGAAAACAAAACCTCTCATTACTGCAAGACAAAAGCGTATAAGATTGAATTGGTGTAAATCCAGACGTTTATGGAGCAATGAAGATTGGAAAAATATATTATTTAGTGATGAAAGTATGTTTTGTGTTTCATATGGTAATCAAGGTATTCGAGTTTGGAGAATGAAGCAAGAAGCATTTGATAAAGAATGCCTTAAACGTTCCGTAAAATTTGCTGCTAGTGTCATGGCTTGGGGTTGTATGAGTGCAGAAGGACCTGGAAAGTTATGCATCGTCTACGAAAAGGTTAACTCTCTGATATATCAAGAAATTTTAGAATATTACATGATTCCATCATCAGAAGATTTATTTGAAGATGATTTCATCTTTCAACAAGATTTAGCGTCCCCGCATACCTCGGTGTCAGCTAAGAATTGGTTCCGTCAACGCAACATTAAGGTACTTCCTTGGCCACACAATTCACCAGATCTTAATCCCATCGAAAACTTATGGTGTATAATGAAGAAAAAACTTCAAGAAAATCCTCCTTCAAGTAAAACTGAGTTAGTGGCACGTATAAAGTCTGTTTGGGCTAATATTGATAGAAATGTTTGTGAACACCTTGTATATAGTATGCAAGATCTATTGTACGCTGTTATGAAAGCTAAAGGGGATGCTACAAAATATTAACTACCATTTACTTCATATTCATAAGGTAATATTGTTGCGTAAAATGAAATATTCTAATATTTTGAACCAATCTAAATTTTATTCTAATATTCTGGTGTGTTTAAGGAAGCTGTATTGTATACCTAATTTATTGTGCTGTATTTTATATTTTATAAATGTTAAAATCTTATCTAAACATTCCAGATTTAATTTATAAGAAATTTAATTGCATTTACTTAGTATAAAAAATAAATAAATGACAAATAATTTTTTCTTATTACTTTTTCTCAATTATTCTAATATTTTGAATATGAGCTGTACATCGGAAAGTACGAAGTGAATTAAGAGAAACATCCTCTATACTTTTTTTTTTTTTTTACAATGGCAGTCACTTACTGGTACTAGATGGAGATCTTCTCCTCGGAAAACACACCGCAATTTTTTCTAAATGATTTTTCGTAATTTTATTGAAAATTTTACGGTTCATACAACGATAGGATTCTTCTTAAGTCAAAAATTATCAAGCTGTTGATGTACAAGAGAATAACGAAGTATGTTGACTTTATTAAGTGCTATTATCAGGATTAACTCTGTTAATAACTTTTACTCTGATTAGTAAAAAAAAAAAGAAAAAAAAGAAAAAAAAAAAAGAAAATTTCATATAAAAAATAAAGTTTGCGTAATATTGAAACATTAACAGTAAAGTAATAGCATGTGTAGTATATTTCTGAAATATTAATATATGTACAAATGGAGAAAATTTTAGGATTTGCATATCTGACGTTGATAAATATTTTTCCCTCATAAAACACGCTTATCTTGTTTCTTTGTAAATTTTTTGGTTACAGAAAATTTAATAACTTATTTTATTTTGCAGAATATGTATGTTGAATGATTTTTATTATTATTATAATTACAGTTTTAGAATTTTAATAATATTACGTTTACTTTCATTGACAATTCATTTATATAGAGTACTATTCTGAAAGCATTAATGTTTTATTAATATTAAATTAAAGTGAAGTTGTAACGGTTGGGTGATCGTACTGGGTGTTAAATGCAGACATAACTCAGTACATAAGATAAAAACAGTTTATTAAAAATGATAAGGGCTCAAGGGGAGTGGAGCAAGTCTGTAATTTTCACAACTGAGAATATTACTTAAAGATTAAACTCATACTCACAGCTCCGGAACTAGCTCAATCGGGGCACCTCTGATTACTTATCAGCTATTTTTCGGCTAAGCCAAAATCTTATTAGACAGCCCGTGGCTGTATATATTTCTTTATTAACTTTGAGATAATCAACGTAATTACTATTAAATTTCTTACCACCGGTCAACTTCTCCAGTCGAATTCCAAAACTCCTTAGCAACTCACTGGAGGCTCGCTAACACTCGATATCGCTTGCTCTGGATCAATCAACGCAGCTAGATACACTCTGCTAGACACCAGCGGGAAATCGCCGCTAGAGACACACTGGCTAATATCGCTAGACACATTTTGCTGGCTAACGTCGCCAGAGACACACCACACACACTCAAACTCCAATCTTTTATATGTTGCAAACTGAGATACTTCAAATTTACACATTACTAGTAACCGCGACCTAACTGTAGAATCACAAAGAGACACACACGCCCTAGAAAATTAAAGTAAAAGAGAGGATAGATGTCGATTTCACGCTTACACATGTTAAATTATTTATGTCACGATCTCAGAAATACTAGAGTGACTTTATGACAAAGGTCACTCCCTCACAAAGTGAACAGTGTATTATACAGATACCTATAAATGAAATGTGTTATTTTACACTAGTCAACAAAATTAAAGGATAATGAGAAAAAAAAATATGCTCACAAAATTAATGTCGCAACCACAGCTCAATGCTATGTTATGTGATTTTTTGTGAGTTAGATACAATTAAATATAAACATACAGTATATTATCGCCAAAAAAAAAAAAAAAAAAAAAAAAAAAATACAATAATTGACACTGATGTGCGCATTGGACGCGTGTTAGAGCTTTGGCCTGTAATCGTGTTTAAAATTAATGCGGTGTCTTGGAGTGTCCCGCACTCATTAGTTTTGATTCAGAGGCATCATATAATTACCGTCAAATGTGGAAAATAATTGGTATAATCGAGGGAGGTCGTACACAAATGGAGGTCACTCAAGATAAAAAAAATCCGCAGAGTATCATATCAAAACCTTAGAACACTTTTTAAGCACTGAATCTTTAGATTGATAAACTGGTCAAAGGCGACCAAGAGAAATAACTGCATCCTAAAAACTTTTTCTGTCATTATAGGCCAGAAAAATTGTAGACTTGAAGCTGTTTATCTTTCAAGCTGATTTTCTAACGGCTTGAAATTATGTTGCTTAGATATTGGAACATCGAGTTTGAATATTTAGGGGTACTGTTATATCAGAGTATTTAATATTGCACGATAATACCCAGTCACACTGAGAATATGTGGTGCCAGAATACTTTCAAATATAAGATAATTCTGAAATTTATAGGAAATATTATTTGGCAAACTTGAACCAAACCAAGCATGTATAAAATACTTTAGCTAAATTCATATTCCAACATTCCAGAAGCTGAAAAAAACATTTTGAGAAGAATTACGTGAAATTCCATTAGACTTGAACAACACTTTGGTAAAATTTATGAAATCAAGATATGAGGTGCGCATATCTATTCAAGATGACCAAACATAAAATTTAAGAAAACAAAAATCAACATAAAGAACCTTAATTATTTTTAAAATTTTCTAATTTCCATAAATTTGATTTTTATTTCAATATTTTGAGAATAATTAGCTGGAAAACATTGTAATTTATATTAACTAATACGTTTCTACAAATTTCTATCAATTATATTTCATTAAATATCTGTTATATTTTATTTATGTCATGATACTTTAATTTTCATGACCTGTGTTTTTCTGTGGTTTATCTTCAATTATCAATTTGAAAAATTGAAAAAAATGAAAATAATTAAAAAAATTAATTATTTACTTGTAAATTAATAATAATTAATGTACAACACATTACTTTGATTGACACAGCATCCAAAATCTAAATTATGGAACATCCATCCTATTTAACTAAATTTTAATGCCCTTTTAATGAACATATTTACCCCTATAAAAGTTCATTCAGTATTTTAAACTGAGTGAAATTCTCTGAGTATAATACAATGCTTTGAGACTAACGATGATAGAATGATGTACGTAATAAAAAATTCATTGTTGATAAGTGTTTTGAGGTGCATTACCAAATTATTAGGAAAATGGAAGAAAATTGGTTTATTAAACCTTCCACAGAATGAAAAGGGTTTTTCATTAATTCTTTAATTTAACAATATTTGACAGCGTTGTTTATGAGCGTCATTAAAAGGTGCATGTTCTCGATAAAGATTCCGCACTATATTGTTAACAATTTTTTAAATATTTGAATTTTGCAATTCATTATACATTTAATATTATGTTTCCATACATTTTTATTCCATATTCTGGAAATGATGAAAAAGCATATTATATAATGCTAATTAAATAATTACTTAATTAAACTACTATACTCAACAAATAACCATTAAAATTTAGACACTTAATATTCCGAAAAATCTTGTAACAGAAACTGCAAAAATGATGGTTTTCTTTTGCAAATAATTTTATAATTTTAATACTTATTGCGTTCTCTCGCATTTACATATTAAATAATTAGTATGAAAATGTATGTGATGTCTGGGTGACCGTTAGCTGAATTAAAGATGCTGGATTATTACTAATTTTTAATATGCTGAATATGCTTTTTAATATGTACAGGAAATGAATCGATATGCAGGACATGAGTATATACAAGATGAATTACTTTAAGATTAATTATTACCAAAGTATTCCTTAGCTTTCTAAATGAAAACTTTACTCGGGTTTTCCACACACCCTACCAACATCTCAACACTCCAACACACTTACCCGCGCTCCTCGCTTCATTTCTTTTCAACTTTAGGTGAGGGCGCTGGTCTCTTCACTTCGTTTCTATTAATTTCTTTTAATGAAAGAGGTTGGGAAGAGAATGGTTGCATGACACTGTATATGTATTTAATATTGTGTAAATGTATGAATGATGATATATTAATATGTGTGTGATATATAAATGTAAAAGATCATGAGAATAATTAATTATATGTATATATATGTGTGTGTGTAATATAGCACACTATTACATAGATGGAAAACACTTTTCCACATAAACCTAAAATATTAAACAAATAAAAGAATCTTAAAAACAATTCTTTTGTGAGAAATCTAGACATTTGTAACATTAAATCACTTAAATGGAAAAGCACATACTTTGTGATAGATAAGTCACATTTCACAGTTTTTATAGAGATAATAAATCCAGACTTGTTGTTAACAATGCCATTTGTCAATTCAGAAAAAAAATATGATACATCCTTTTAAAAGGGTTATTGTGATATAAATTTGATGTGATATATATATATATATATATAATATTATATTAGATATTTTTGTAAGTTACCTAAAAATGTAAATCAATATTTCTTTTATAAAACAAAGTGTCAAATGCTATGTATCTGTCAAATTTTATATAAATATGTAATTATTCAAATGTGTCTAATTGTTTGCAAAGATTTACATCAACAGGTTCATTGAACGCGTGTTACATTAATTGTTTTTAAATCGGTATACAATTTTTTGATTTATTTTAAATCAATAAAAATGTGCGCTGTACGCTTTTTCATCTGTAAAGATTATATGTTTTTCTTCAGAATATAAGACCTAAGTTTACATTAGACATTTGAGCACTAAACGTCTAGTAAAGCTTTATAAGATTTAATAGCCTTAAAAGTTCGTGTAGTTTTCATTAATAACCCCTTTTTAGCACTTTCCAACAAAGTTGAACAGTGCTTATGCATTCGGTTTATCTGGCCGTCTGTCCGCGCTCTAACTCCCGTACATATACTCGGATTGTCATGAAATTTGTAGACGTTAATGCCGTCTTTCCGAGCACGAACTCTATTGAAAATGAAGTGTCTGCCATGATTAGTTTTTTTGCAGGGACAGTCAAAAGTTTTCCATTACATCATTGCCTATGGGGAAAAATCGTTTCAAATGAATTTTAAATATGTTACACCCTGTCAAGCATCTTATTATATGCATCTACAAAGTGCACTAAAATACGCATTTTGTAAAGTGTGCAGCGAAAAGAATAATCATTATTCATTTACAAGGCCATACAAAAGAATTCCAATACATAATAATAAAGTTGGGAATGGTTTGCGACATATTTTAATTATGGTAAACGATTTCATATATAATCAAAGTAATATACGTTGCTGAGGATTAATATGAGTTATATCATCCACAACAATTGTGCATAGCATTTACAGGGACACAGAAAAGATTTCAAATAGTACATTCTATCCGAATTCTTGTATATTATGGAAGATGGCTGTTAGATGGATGAAATACATTTTTAATTGTGATATACGCTTTTAAGTTTCACTAGATGTATGCATATTATATGGTTTATATAAATGCTAATTGTTACACAATTTAGATATACAGAGTTACACAAAATATCTCGAAAATGTTACTGAATATGAGCGTAATTCACTTAAATGTGGTTTTTAAATATGTTATGCCTTTTTACGATGAACTGCATTTAGTTTACTAAGAAATGTTTGTAGAATATAGATAAAATTATATTTAGGTTCCCCCAAATTACTGGATACATGGTCGCTTTTTGATGATAATTTCTAGAAATTTGATTTAAGTAGTTTAAAGATATTTTTTTTTAACTAAACTTTAGCAAAATACTTTCGTGTATTAAAGATACGATGTATTTTAAACAGGACTAGACAAAAGTATTCATGTATGTTTCCATCTATTAGTATAAATTGCTGAAAGGAAAATTTCAGCTGGTTAGGCGTTTTCTTGCTTAACTAAATTTTACCTTTATATAGTATACATATTAACCGACAGATCAAATACAGGGCTTTTCAAAAGTATTGGAATACATACTTTGATATAAACAATAATACGTTATTTCCCTGGATAACGAAGTTTTCCTAAAGATTTCAAGAAGCGTTGGAAAGTGTTTCATAATCTA